>JBBPQE010000045.1:0-83334 GCA_038092335.1 Boletus vinaceobasis
TTCTAACACTTCCCAATGCACAGATGGACGAAGAACAGGAACGGGAGGTCGAGCGCGAGCGGGAACGCGAACGAGAAGTGGGCCTGCCTCCAAAGGCACAACCGGCGGAACATTACCTTCATCCAGACATCGTCAAATTCGTGAAGACTGGCGACCTCCCTCCATTACACGCGAGCACTGCTTTCCATCCTGTTTTCACAACTCTTGAAAAAAGCTCTGCAGTTACCCGCGATGCAGACGTCTGGAGTCCATTCATCTTGGCTACGGCGGACTTCTGGAAGACGATCGAACCTGAGTCTACTCAAGGCACAGTGGACCAATACCTTCGACCTGTTCAGTGGATTCTCTCCCGTACAAACATGAAGGACCGTGACCCACTACTTGTCCTTCTGAGCCCATTCGAGGTCGACAGGTTGATGCCAGATATTAGGGCAAGCGAATATGTTCATCTTCATCTGTACGCACCGCGTACATCCCAACGAACGAAGCCGTGCGACGATCTGACACTGTATTCCATCCCTCCCCTGCACTCTGACTGGAGTCCACCTTGGGACCTGATTGACCAGCTGAACGTGTTCGCTGGGCAGCTCTATCTCACAGACCATGAATCGTACCTTCGGCTATGTCGTTTTCTCGGCGTTTCCACAAAAGATTCGACGAACAACGCAGCGGCAGTCCGGTGGAATCTGTTCAACATCCCCGGTAGTTTCGAAGAGAACGAAATCAGGTTCTCAGGTTCACCGTTGCCTGCCGTGATGGCCCTACTTGCCATTCGGAACAGAGGGCGACCGTTTGCGCAGACCCACATGGGAAAGATTCTTCAAGGGCAGCTACTCACGCAGAAAGACTTTGAGCGACCCACGTCAGTAGTGTCCAGTCACAACCCGCCTGGCACAGCGTCTACGCGCTGAGTGACAATGTAATGCTCGTGAGTGGTGACCTCTCCGGTGGCTAAATGTTGACGGAGGACTGATTTTCTCCTTTGCCTTGCCCGTGTTTGAATTCATTCTACTATATATTGATGTAAACGAAGTTCTTACTGTATCCGCTCGTACGATCACTAGACAAGACACTGCATGTAATTTCCGACAACTTGAAGGCTCCCATGACCCAGAGTCGCAGTGAATGACATCGGTTGTATAACACGGCATCCGTACTTGCAATAAAGTAAGTGGGCACACCTAGTCATCGTCGGCCTTTCGCAGTCATCTTTATATCAGGACCTGCAGTGGTGTGATGCCGAAGGCGTCCCATGCGACTGTCTGTTGTATGCGTGAGGGGGTACATGATTTGTCTGCCCGGTGGCCCACTTTCTAATCGGACGCCCGAGAGCCGAAAAACGTGGTGGTTTACTGACACCTGCATTGCAGATCATCAGGCGTAGTGTACACATCGAACACAGAAGAAAGACAAATCGTTCACCTTCAAATTACCCGTACCTGGTCGAAAGAGTACAGTTGGTGGACCGAGCGATGAATCACTCGATGTGGAACGCCTGTCCCACAATCTGACATGATGTTACCCTCAAACTGCACCTCACGCCGGCGTGCTCGTTCACCTATAGCAAGTCCCATGGAAGATAAAATGGGCGATGAAATACGAGGACTACGAGATACTGGACTGGATGATGGTTCTTGCACCTGATGCATGAGAGATAGGTGTGCCCGTGTCTCGCGAAGATACTCTGGCGTGATGCTCGCGTAGACATTCAAGATCCCGGCCAACTCGGGCGAAATACAGCTGGGCCATCCCGAGTTACTAGAATACAACGTGAGTAAAACGTCTCCTTTGCGACGCGAAGGAATCTGACCACGACCTCCGACCTTGCCCTGCCAATCAACTTTGTTGAGCTTGGATCCAGCAAGCTGAACTACGGCAACGTATCATCAGACTTGCAGTCTGACTTATGGAAACCCTTCGATGAAGCTATGAAACGGCTACGAGCCCAGAATCTAATCTCCTAGAATCCGTATCGTTTGGCACAGTCCAACTTGATGTAGACGATGGCAATGCGGCACCCGCATCGGGTAATTTAATGACGCGGGAGGTCGATCGAGAACGCAGAAAGGACCTGCCAGCCAAGTTGCTATCCACCTCATCATCTTCCACCACAGCCACTGCGATGTCCCCAACTGCTTGAGACACCGAGAACAACGACGGTGGCTCAAGCCGTGAACTGGACGGGCTGCCGGAGTCGACGGCTGTCGACATGCTGGATACGAAAGGTGTCCGAACTGCGGGAGGCGTCGACAAGGATCAAAGGAGACGCCTTGGGACCTTCGTCAGTGTCCAGAGAGAGGTTACAGGGTCGCATTCCACGCCTGTCCGGATCGGTACGAGATTGCTGTTAAACAGAAAGGGTGGAACTGCGCGAGTGCGACCTCGATGAACCACCAGATTCAGCGATTACCCTTTGGCGATGTAGCCGCTCAGACAGGGGGGAAAGCGGATGAATGACGCATATGGCAGATTTGCACTACCCTCGAGGCGCCAAACAGGGTCGAAGGATCGTGTTGGGGTTTCTTGTCCTGGCAATCGGGCTCAACAGCCGAAATATCTCAATTTCCCTGATCGCCAAACTGTGAACGGTGGACGATGAAAAGATGCTAGAAAGTGAAAGTCGGGTCAGCACTAGGCTATTCATATCAACTTGTCGGTCTCACGTATTGGAACGCATCGGCGTCGGCGGATTTGATATACCAGTCTTCGCATTTTGGATGATTGGGAAAATGCTTGATATGATTCTGGGATGTCAGAGTGCCAAATAACAGTGGCACTCGGGATTTGCAAAAGCCCCATGCTGCACGATTCAAGGTCGGGAGAGAACCAACGACGAGTCTTATCACTTACGCCTGTGTAATCAAACTGATCTCTGAACCCAATACCACATCTTTCGCACTTGGGGTGTTTCGGCGAACTCAAGGAGCGAAGAGCAAGCTTCCTGATTGAAATATTCACCCTCGCATACACGACAAGTGATGTGTGGGTAGGCTTCATTGACGTGGTGCGAACCCCAATTAGTACTTTTACTTTCACCTTGTATCACACCTACGCGTATCGTAGTTCTCGAACCCAAAGTGATGCTTCTCACAGTAGGGATGGACATCGTTCGGGGAATCCTTGTAGTGTTCAAGCGACTGATCTTCCTTGACATAGGTCAAGCCGCAAGGCGAGGACGCCATCGGAAGCAAACTCCATCCGACAATCGTTCGGTTGAGTCATTTGGTACGCTTGCTTGAAGTCGTTGTTCCATTCGACGGGAGAGGATAGGCAACTGCACTTTGAGCATGAGATGTTTCCATGGGCGGACCAATGGGTCCCCAGCTCAGCAACGGACTCGGAGCTTGCTTGGAAGTTGGCACTCGCTGCACGAATCGGCCAAGTCCCATCCGTTGGCCGTCGCGCTACCACTTAGGGCAGTTAAAGATACAGAGACTTCGCGAGAATCTGTGATCGGTGAGCAAGTTCCGAGGAACTGGAGAACATGGGGGAGGACGCCAAGCGAGAAACTGCTTGAAGTGGTGAACCACTTGTTGTAGATGCAGTATTGGGTGGTGGGGACGAACCGAGGCTGTCCCACGGGGCTAAGAGGTACTTTCGAAAGTACTTCCAGAACATGCTAGAGAGCGGATAAACGTCAGACTGCGGTGTGACCAACAAGAAACCAGCTTACATCCGTCGACTCACCAATTTCGTACATTTGACAACAGTGAACCAAACCGCTAGGATGGATGGATCCGGGAGAGTGAGGTTGCGATTACAGGACTTCTTAGGTGCATTTTTGGAGTCTTGGGTAAGGAACTCCATCGCACAATAACTACACTCGACATTGTCACATGAGGCGCAGTTTGCTCGTGCTGCCGGGGCGCTTCCACCCTGGTGAAGCTCTTGCCGTGGAGCCTGCAGAAGACAAAGGCATGTGTTGTGAATGCGAGCGGGGCAACAGCCTATTCATAGAGCTCGAGTACAGCGCAAAGGTCCCTTTCGCACGGTTTGAGCTATCCTGTCGTCTCCAGATGCGATTTATCCTACTAGTAATACCATGTCGACTACGACTACCTCGGATCCTGCAACGACGGGCTCGCCGGCATTTATCCATACTTCTGCATCATTTGAGTATACTGTCACACACGTGTTTCTTCCCGTCCAGCTTCCCCATCACGACGACTACATCCTAGAGAACGATCTTTCACTGCTTCGTGCAGTGTGCGCTGCTACCCGTGCTTATAGCGCACGTGACCACGGAACGTCTGGGCCTCAGTGGCAGAGCATTACAAGGATGCTAGACAACTTGGAAGCCTCCGTCCAATCTGAACACCTGGACAGAGGGATTGTCATCTCCCAGCTATGCGAAATGCAAACAGGAGGTACGTTCGCAGGTTCTCTCTATATCCATGCTGACAGTGTATAGATGTCCTTGCGTTTTTCATTCGAAGTCAGAATGCTGCGATTATCCTCACGAACTGTACACTATTCGAATCATTCGAGGTGTCCCCATCCAGTCATGCTGTAAAGACAACCGGAGGGTCTCTTCTATGCTCGTATCCTGGGTCTGCCATCGAGATGACAAACAATGTATTTGACGATGGGGACTTTCAATCCGAACTCGCCAATTTTATCTCTCGCCCCCGTCCTTTCGACTCGGATCTCCCACCCCCTCCTCCCACTCATCTGCAATATATCACTGCACTGCTGACTAGCATTTTACGATGTGTTGGTCGCATTGTTAATGTTGCTCTGATCACCAAACGTGTTCGCGACGATATTTCAACCAGCGCTCGCTGGCGCCGCTCGTCTCTCTGGCTTCTGATCAGGGTTGCTATCCAGACGTCCATTGACCGTTCGCCTATTGGACGTACCTTCTACAAGAGATTCATGCTGTTCTTCATATGCACCCTGGCAAAGGATCGAAACAATACAAATCTCTCCAGTGATCTGCTGCATTTGATGTCATCTAAAATTTTCCGACGTTTACACAAGCTTGGTTCGTCTGTCCCCACATGGCTCTCCGAAATGGCGTTAAAGACATGCGCTTGTCTTCAAGAGATCCTTAACGACAGGTGGATGCACCTGAGCTCCCGTCCATCTCTATTTCGAAACCCTCCACAAGGGGAACTCATCACGGATACGCAGCTCTCGCTCCTAGACAGTCGTGAATACATTCGCGACGCTCTTGCGAATTCTGGCCACGAACACCTCGACACTCCTTTCCATCCAAGCCATCATCGTCGCGGCACTATTAATGATTTCTTGTCATCGAATGGGGCCTTTTTTGAGGAGGCATACGGTGCCGACCCTGACGTTACTCTTTATGACGTCGAGCAATCGGTTGAGCAGGGCATTGATGATTGGTCTGCCCGCGTCACGGATGTGGACGAGGCATGCGCACAGCTTGAGGCCCTGATGGATAAATATATGATCAAGGTCATAACTGAGGTCAGCGATCCGGTGGAGAAAGGTCCAGAACATCGATCCATCGTGTTGCTGACTATGATTGAGCTTTTTGTCGCACTCGACAAGCTGGTTGCGAAGCAGATTCCCATGCTTTTCGATTATTCCCCTGAAATCCCGGTAGCTTTCCTGGAGAATCTGCTGCTGCGCAAGACGATCAGCCTGCATCGACTTGCTCGTGCATATCAGTATCTCTCTGCGCGGCAGTCTCAATCACGTCCGGGATGGTCGGTATTGTCGAACCAATTCACCGAAGATAGTTTCCCTGTCCGTTATTATGATCAATCCCCGCATCTTCAAGATCTCAAAGTTCGCATCGAACAAGAAGCAATGGTCGCTGGACGTGTTGGCCTGGAGCAAGAAGCGCCCCGTCTAGGATGCACCTGTGATGGATACCAACAAGGTCTACATGATGGACGATGGCTAACTGATGGCG
This sequence comes from Boletus vinaceobasis, assembly GCA_038092335.1. Taxonomy (NCBI): domain Eukaryota; kingdom Fungi; phylum Basidiomycota; class Agaricomycetes; order Boletales; family Boletaceae; genus Boletus; species Boletus vinaceobasis. The sequence goes on from JBBPQE010000045.1 coordinate 5,888, forward strand.
CAGTGGCTCGCCAGTCCCCATTGCCCGCCTCGTCGTCACACGCCAAGGTCGTCATATTCGAACTACAGTGCCCGGCGTGCCTTCGCATCTGGCGTTCTGCCGTTTCCCGCATTCTGGATTTTTTGTACCATCACACCAATGTGTCCTCCGAGTCGTCGCTCATTATAGAGATGGAGGAAGAGGAGCATCTACTTGCGCATGTTTCTGAATTGCGACCTTACTTTGTCGACCGCAAAGGGCCATCCCTCTCCACCCAGATCCACTTTGCCTGCTTTTATCCACCGGGTGCAGGATCCCGGAATAGCCCGACATTACGTTATGTGATCCAGCACGTCACGCCTGGGCACTCACTGGAAAACGGTCTCTCCATATGGCGGCGAAAGAACTTTTGTAGCCGGTTCAGCTTCGCAGACTGTGTTCGAGGTTCCTCTCTGAGCAAGTATGTGGATTCTACCTCTCACACTTCCAACGACGTCTTGTCCGCTCAAGCAGACTGTCCCGCGGATTTTTCTCTCGACGAATTCATCACGTTCGGAAACTTGCGTAGCGGTGGGTCGCTCCAGTGGCTCAACATCCTCAGGGGACTGCACAGCAGAACTCTCAATCTCCGTCGGCGCGAAGTGCATTACCTCCTCGCCCAGGCAACCCTTCAAGTCGGACCGCTTGATCTGAATACAGGCGTGTGGCTTTGGCACAAAGAACTTCAAGAGTCGTCCTTTTGCAATGCCCTTTTAGATGAGCTGGCCGATTTGTTCGTAGATGTCGGAGCCAGCTCGATTGACGGCGTGATGATGAGCACCATCTCTTTGTTGCTCTCACGCGTGCTTGCATTGAGCCCCAGCGAATGCGTCTCGGACCGAGCCATCGCAGTTCTTCGGGCCGTACGCAGGAAGACATTCAGCTGGGTGCAGGAGCTATCGTACGGCCTGACGATGGCACCTACAGATGCGGAACGCAGCGCTCTCTTGGGGGAAATGGCTGCCACTTGTCGGAGCGCGTTCAATGTTGACCCTGCTACTTTGTGCAAGTTCTTCCATTCTGCAGAGGATGCCGATGCTATGCTTTCTTGTGCCTTCTTAATACGTGCAATCAATAGTGTGTCTAATTCCTGATTCTTGAGCATCCTCACAACTGAGCTAACTATTCTTCAGCCTTGGACCCCTTTCCACAACATCTCCTTGAACGACGTCTTGCTCCTGCCCTCGAGGGGACTTTGCGACAGTTAATCTTCGCCGATCCATCAGATTATGCCGTTGACCTCGCAGTTGCCAAGGTTTTTCCCAGCCACAAGCCAGGTGCACACAGATGGGAGCAATTGCAGTATCCAAATGCTCGTTGGCTTACGTGCAGCACTAAAGCGACTAGGGACCAACCGTCGCAAACAGTCCACCTTAACCTGCTCGATGGTGTGGTTCGAGTGGATGGTCAACCATTTGGTGGATTGCCACCTGCGATTTGGTGCTCTTCAGAATGCCGGGAGATCTTCCGTGATGTGCATACATGCTGCGCCCTCCGATATTAGCACGTAATTCTAACTGTCGTTTGCAGCAGGGCTTCTTTCTTGTACCATCCAATCTCCCAGGAATGCAGTTCACGACCCTCGCCACGGTGTCTGAACACAAGGTGTGTACTGGCCCTACATGACATGGTCACAATGGTTCAAATACATACAGGTACACTTCTCACTACAAGATGACAATCTGGTGGTTCGAGCGCAATGTAATCAGTCAAATGATATCCTCGAGCTCATTCCTTTGAGCAAACTGGATGGAGACCTCCCGCCAGCACTCGTTTATGGTCATGTTCACTGGTTGAACCTGTCTACACAGGTCGTCGAGATACGCCCGCTCGAGCGGATTTGGGAACAATGTTCAGATGGATGGAGGATCGAGCCTTGTGGATCAGGACAATACCGTATGCACAAAGGTCTTGAAACCCTTGTTGACATCCGAAGCCCAACTTGGGAAATGGTTTCACAGTGTTTCGAGTGTCTCAACAATGTCGACGAATATTCAGGGGATCGGTCCAAACATCTCCTAATCACCACTTCCCCCACCGACTCTCCCCAACGTATGCTACAGTTGTGTATCGCACTGCCCCGATATGGGCTGTCCTTTGTTGTCAATGAGGGGGGAGAACTAGAGTCCCGTGACTTCAAGGACATGGTTTACGACGAGAATCAAGATATCGGGGCGTTGTTCGGTTTAGAGAGCATACTCGTTCTCCGGCAGAAAACCCACCTTCCAGAGGACCTTATCGCCAGACGCATCATCATACCGAATGGCTTTCCCAGAAGGCACATTGATCATCAGCATCGGGTTCACATCAGTCTACTGCGTCCGGTTGCTCGACGTGGTGGTCCGTTGTGCTATCATACCTACATCGTTGATACTGAACTGGGTTGCTTGGTGGGGGATGGCAGCTTGACAAGCACGCGATATCTTGCCTATCTGCATGCCGAGACTAGCCATCATATGCCTGATCCACTCACAGGAAAAACAGGTGCTCAGGCAGCACTTTGTCTTTTACAGTCGGCTGGCTGTCGGTCGATAATGAAACTCAAAGCTGTCATTGATGAATTTCCTTGGGATTTGCCCCAGTACCCTCAAATTTACATCGCACACAAGGAAATCCGACAAAGTTATTACTGGACCCATTATATGGGTGACCATGAAAGTATCAGTTCGCAGGACAAGCGTGCTGCTCGACGGGCTGCGTATCTATTTCCTTCGAATGTCACTGGACTGACTTCCCCCGACTGCGAGGACATGGACTACTACTCAACCCCAGAGTTAGAGTTGGAGCATCTCGCCTGCGTTGCAGCGTTTGCTGTTCACCGCCGGTCCACCGATGTGCCTGGAAATATGGGCAATATATCAAACTGGGCAGAACTGTGGAGTGACAGCATGCGTGCGGATACACCTATTGGACCCTCCCTGCGTGACAGTCCGGGGATATGGTCGGATCCCAATATTGTGCAAACACTGATGATCAAGGTACAGGACATCCTGGAGAAGGGGAAAGGAGCTAGTCATCGCTTCCAGCTGCTGTTCCTCCTTCCCACAATGGCCTACTGTTCACCATGCCATCAGGCCGCCTTCCTCTCACTGCTCATAGCATTTGCTAAGCAGCCGCAGTCCCATTCAGGGAATTCACCAATCCATGCTGACTGCAAGATTTCTGATGGATATCGTCCCACAGAGGAGGTCTTACGGCATCTCATTCGCAAGTCTCGCCTTGAGGAGCGGCACATGAACTGGGATGCAGAGAAGCATACTGTCGATGCTGCTGTAAAGCACTTACTCAAGGTTTGGCCATCTGATACCCCTCCGACGGTCTCGTTGGATTCGCGTTACTGGGATGTTGCAGGTCTATCGACCAGCCTCCAACGACTGTTCTCCAGCTGTTTCCGCAACTTCAATCTCAAGGAATGTCTCACACGCGTCCACGAGGAACCTGGATTACTACCCACTCTTCCACGGCCGGCCCCGTCTCTACAATACATTTCCAATGAGTATGGACCTTCACAGATCACCCTTGATCAGCTACTTTCCAACCGACCGGCGGCGCCAGACCTACCGCCTCGTAGCATTTTGCCGCACAACAGGCGCAAGGCCAACGAGATACCATCAATTGATATCGCCGCATTCAACCAATTATTCTCCTCTCTTTGGACCGATCCCTCAGTTCGACGGGAATACATCACTCACCTTGTTTCCAGCACACAACGTGCTCATCAGGAATCCCGAATGACCCACAATGTGTTAGAGGAGGATCGAATCGGGACACTGGAGAAACATTATGCGCAGTGCAGAGACATTTATTCGGATGCTCTGGGCATTCTTAAGTGTACTCTGGGTCCGACGATCGATTCACATGAACAAGCATTCAGTCGATTTGGTCAATGGCCGCCGATCACAGCAAATGTCTTGTTGCGATATCTCGCATCCACCTCAGGGATCGACCTCCCTTTGCAGTGGAAGAAGTGTTTGGTGTCGTTAGCACTACTCCTGTTGGACCTTCAGCGTTCTCGAAGATTGCTCAGATTTGCTCTGGACGGTCTCGAAGAAGAGTTTTCGAAGGAGTTAGAGAACGAGGGATGTGACGGGTGGGATCCTGAGGAATACCCAGATTGGCTGTTGATCCAGGTGCGTTTCTCGTGTCCGAGTGTTTGTCTCTGCTTACGCTGCTCTTCGCCTGGGTCAGATTCAAGGAAATTTTCTCATTCGTCGTGCTCAGGCAGACACTGCGATGGAAATGATATCCCCACGATCCGGGGAAAACACGGTCATGCAGGTGAACATGGGCGAAGGGAAATCGTCTGTGATAATCCCCATTGTCGCTGCCGCTCTCGCCGATGGAAAACAGCTTCTCCGCGTCATTGTTCCGAAAGCCCTGACGGCCCAGATGTTCGAATCACTGGTTACTCGACTTGGCGGGCTCGCTGACAGGCCAATATACCACCTGCCCTTCTCCCGCTCCCCCGAGTTCAACGATAGAGGCGAGGTCATCAACCCCCAAATCGATTATTTACACAAGCTCGTGTCTCAATGCATGGTCGAACGTGGAATTTTACTTGTCCAGTCCGAGCATGTCGCATCACTCAAGTTGAGGAGTGTGGAGCAACAGATATGTAAAGGAAACCCCGTCGCCCACCCATTACCGAAGCTTCCGACATTGATTTACAACCATATCACGACAGCCCTGTCGTTTAAATCCGTGAGGATGAGAATTATGTCTATGATCATTGATATAGATATAGCTGACTATTTAATTCCAGCTGCCGCGAGGCAGCCTTGCAGGTAACATGTTTCGATTGCTGAGCCAAATTCCCAGTCACGCGAGCAAAAAGGACCCTGCTGATGTTGATCATCATAACAAGCACAATGGGGGTGCTCGTGGTGCTTTCGACAGTGCATCCAAGTGGCTCAGGCTTGAGAAATGGATTCATTCTCATACACGAGATATCCTGGACGAGAGCGATGAGATCCTTCACCCCCGGTTTCAAATGATTTACACGATGGGCCTCCAGCAACATATGGACGGATACCCAGATCGATGGACAATCACTCAGCAGGTTCTCCGGCTCGTGAAGACGTATGCAGGTTCCCTTTCAAGATGTGCCCCTGACTCCATGGAGTATGAACGTGACGCCCCACTTGGATCGTATCCAGAAGTTCGCATCGTCCCGGCGTCCGATGTTGGTCGAGGCCTAATATCACTGATTGTGAGAGACGTGATGGACGGCCAACTTCCCAATTTCACCTTTCAGCATCTCCCCGCAGAATTGTACAGTGCAATTCGCAGTTTCATATCCGACGAGAATATCCTCCAAGTTCCAGATACAGCCAAGAGGGTCGAGGAGTACGCCAAGCATTCTCACCAGAGCTATTTGTGGAGTGGACTGTTACTACTCCGTGGTCTCCTGGCCTCCAACATCCTCTTGTTCGCTCTTTCGGAATGGAGGTGGCGTGTCAACTACGGCCTTGTCTCGCTGTCGTGGTTCAGCCATAGTCCCCCGACCTCCACAATGCTTGCTGTCCCGTACCGGGCCAAAGACGTACCGGCACTCAACACCCAATTCGGCCATCCAGATATCACCATCATTCTCACGTGCCTATCTTACTACTATGCCGGCCTCAGTGAGGAGCAGCTGAGAGTTGCTTTCGAAATTCTGCTAGACCAGGATGACCCATCCACGGAATATGCACTTTGGGTCAAAGAGTATGATGACGCGTCAATGCCGGACTCGCTTCGGCAACTCGGGGAGATCAACCTCAAGGCATCGGAGCAATGGGACAAGGACATATTCCCGCTTTTCACTCGGAATCAAGGCGCAATAGATTTCTACCTCTCACGAGTGGTGTTCCCACAGGAGGCGAAAGAATTTCCTTCGAAACTGTCCGCGTCCAGCTGGGATTTAGCAGAAAAACGGGATAAGGTTATAACCGGTGAGTGAGCCTGCGATTCATTCCGTGTCGTTCAATTTGGTCGCTCAACCAACCGTCCGCGTCAGGATTCTCGGGTACGAACGACGGTCAATGGCTATTACCCATGTCTATTGCTCAGCGCGACCTCGACCATCATAAAGGAACCAATGGCAGGGTTCTCGCATATCTTCTTCAGCCCGAGAATGACTGCTATATGGTGACTCAAGAGACTGGCGAACGACAGACTACGCTTGAATTCCTCCAGATGGTAGTCAACCAACGACCCAAGATTCGTGTTTTGCTGGATGTTGGTGCACAAATACTCGATTGTTCCAATCTCGAAGTAGCCAAAGCATGGCTAGACATTGCCAGCGATACTGCTGGTGCCATCTATTTCAACGAAGAAGATGAATTGATGGTTCTCACGATGAATGGCACGACTCAATCAATGCTATCGTCCCCGCTTTCTCAGCAGTTAGACCGTTGCGTTGCCTATCTGGATCACGCACACACGAGGGGCACTGACATCAAACTCCCTAACGGGTCCCGTGCAGCCATCACACTAGGACCCAAAGTGACAAAAGATGATCTGGTACAAGGTTCGTCTCGGCACTGTCATTCAATAGCTCGATTTCATGCCAGTTTGTGATTGTCAGGCTGCATGCGGATGCGCAAGCTGGGTCATGGTCACTCGGTCATGTTTTTTGCGCCGCTTGAGGTTGATCGGACTATCCGTGCTGTGGCCGGAAAAAAGGATCCGAACGCTCGAGTCACTCACATCGATATCTTACACTGGGCAATACATGAGACCTGTGCCGACATACGGCGGCGGGCGCCTTACTGGGCACGACAGGGTATGAGTCACAAATCGAGATATGAAGCTTGGGCCCGTTTTCGTAATAATGAAGTCGGGCCAGATCAGCTGTCGGATGCATGGCTCCAGCCAGAGCGCAAGTCGCTGGCCGATCTCTATACACCCTGCGAAACTCAACACCCCTCGAATAGTCTGCCGACACTAGATCCAGAGATCCGGCAACGCTGCAAAGACCTCGGAGTTCTATCACTTCCCAATGCACAGATGGAGGAAGAACAGGAACGGGAGGTCGAGCGCGAACGGGAACGCGAACGAGAAGTGGACCTGCCTTCCAGGGCACAACCGGCGGAACATTACCTTCATCCAGACATCGTCAAATTCGTGAAGACTTGCGACATTCCTCCATTACACGCGAGCACTGCTTTTCATCCCGTCTTCACAACTCTCGAAAAGAGCTCTGCAGCTACCCGTGATGCAGACGTCTGGAGTCCATTCATCTTGGCTACGGCAGACTTTTGCAAGACGATCGAACCCGAGTCCACTGAAGGAGCAGTGGATCAATACCTTCGACCTGTTCAGTGGATCCTTTCCCGTACAAACATGAAGGACCGCGACCCACTAATCGTGCTTCTGAGCCCATTCGAGGTCGACAGGTTGATGCCAGACGTTAGGGCAAGCGAATATCTTCATCTTCATCTGTATGCACCGCGCACATCCCAGCGAATGAAGCCGTGCGACGATCTGACACTGTATTCCATCCCTCCCCTGCACTCTGACTGGAGTCCACCTTGGGACCTGATTGACCAGCTGAACGTGTTCGCTGGCCAACTCTACCTGACAGACCAATCGTACCTCCGGCTATGCTGTTTCCTCGGTATTCCCACGAAAGATTCAACGGACGACGCAGCAGTCCGGTGGAATCTGTTCAACATCCCGGGTAGTTTCGAAGAGAACGAAATCAGGTTCTCGGGTTCACCGTTGCCTGCTGTGATGGCGCTCCTCGCCATTCGGAACAGGGGGCGACCGTTTACAAAAACGCATATGGGCAAGATTCTCCAAGGGCAGCTACTCACACAGAAAGACTTTGACCGACCAATGGCAGTGGTGTCTGGTCGCAACCCTGCTACGTACGGTGGGCAGACATCACACGATGCAACGCCAAAAAATACGCCCCCGTCACGTTCGGACATGAAGTGTGATGCACAAGATGACTCTGGGCCATCAATTTTACATCGATCATGGAAGCGGGGACTGGAGACGGCTGGAATATCCGACGCAGATTCAGTGCCACCGCAAAAACGTCTGCGCGGAGGTTGATGATGGGTGCCCGTCGGTGGTGAGTTCCCGGATAGCTGATTGTTAACGGAGAACTCACAATCTCTTTTTCAGCTCTGCCGCGTTCGACCTCCCACAGTGTGGTGGAAAATTCCTGGTAGTACCCCATGTCTATACCGTCCAGCATGGAAGTAGATCCTATAGGACAGCACAGAAAGAAAAAAAAAATGTCGCAATTATTTACCGAAAGAAGGATCTTGACTCTTCAGATCTGTATCATGTACTGTGTAGATCAAGGGGTTTCGGGGCGGTCATTGGGGCCGGTGGACAATGTGTGATTGTCGAGGAGACAATCGTCGGGTCATCGCGACATTACGACAGATGCAGAGAACTGGTGTAAATTATCAGATTGCCCATCACTGTAGTTGATCACCGTCACCAAATGGGACCGGCTGAGCATCATCACGCAACACAAATCCATACATTGGCATCAACCATGTATATACATTAAAACCACAACATATCGTGACGCTTAAATGACAGTAAAGTTGGGAATTGAAACGAATTACCATACCATACTCAAGCCGACGTATCAATACGAAACAGACAATACAGCAACGTCGGTGCCTCACAAACAGGACAACGTGCGTCTTTCATAACGGCCGTAGAAATGCACCTGCGGCCAGGTTCAGATCGCGCGTCGGAGGGAAATTATTCGAGACTACACGTACTCGTAACAAAACAAGTGGCCACATGTAGTCGTCGTCGGCTCGTCGCAGTCATCTTTATAGCAGGACCTGCAATGATATGACGTCGAAGGCGTCCCATTCGACCGTTTGTTGTATGCGTGAGAGGATGCATGATTTGTTTGCCCGATGGCCCACTTTCTAGTCGGACGCCTGAGAGCCGAAAAACGTGGCAATTTACTGACACCTGCGTTGCAGATCATAAGGCGTGAGGTACACGTGGAACGCAGAACGAAGGCATACCATTCATCTTCAAACCACCCGTACCTGGTCGAGGGAGGACAGTCGGTGGACCGAGCGATGAATCACTCGACGTGGAATGCCCGTCCCATCCAGAATCTGACATGATGTTATCCTCAAACCGCACTTCACGGCGCCGCCCTCGTTCACCTATAGCAAGCCCCGTGGAAGATAAAATGGGCGATGAAATACGAGGACTACGAGATAGTGGGCTGGATGCCGGTTCTTGCCCCTGGTGCGTGAGGGATAGGTATGCCCGTGCCTCGCGAAGATACTCCGGCGTCATGCTCGCGGAGACGCTGATCCCGGCCGACTCGGGCGAGATAGAGCTGGGACATCCCGAGTTACTAGAATACAACGTCAGCAAAACATCCCGTTTGCGAACAAAAGAAGTCCGACCACGACCTTGCGCTACCAGCCAACGCTGTCGAGCTTGGAACCAGCAAGCTCAACTGCGGCATAGTATGATCAGACGTTCCAGTCTGACTTACAGAAAACGCCCCGCCTATTGCCTTGGATGAAGATATAGAACGACCATGAGGCGAGGGTACTCTAGAACCCGTATCGCTTGTCATGGTCCAACTTGATGTAGACGACGGCGATGCGGCACCCGCATCGGGTAATTTAACGACAGGGGAGATCAACGGAGGAGAACGCGTAAAGGAACTGCTAGAATTGCTATCCACTTCATCATCTTCCGTCACAGTCACTACGGTGCCGCTAACTCCTTGAGACAATGAGAACAATGATGGTGGTTCAGGCCGTGGGCTGAACGGGCTGTCGGAGTCGACTGATTGGATTGTCGGCACGCTGGATATGAGGGGTGTCCCAACCGCAGGAAGGGTCGACAAGGGAGAGTGATCAAACTCGGGACATGCCTTGAGATCTTCGCCAGTGTCTAGAGAGAGAGATCGCAGGGTCGCGTTCCACGGCTGTCCATCGGTAGGAGATCGTTGTTCAACAGAAAGGGTGGAACTGCGCGAGTGCGACCCCGACGAGCCGCCAGATTCAGCGGTTACCCTTTGCGATGTAGGGCTAGAGTAACCGCTCACACTAGGGGGTAAGGGGATGAACGACGCATATGGGAGATTTACACTACCCTCGAAGCCCCAAACAGGGTCGAAGGCTCGAGCACTCATTAAGGGACTCGAAGGATCGTTGTGGGGTATCTTGTCCTCGCGATCGGGCTTAACAGCCGAAACATCAGAATGTCCCTGATCACCAAAACGTGGACGGTGGACGATGAAAAGATGCTAGAAAGTGGATCCCGGGTAAGCACTAGGTTATTCAGATCAACTTCTAGGTCTCACGTATTGGTACGCATCCGCGTCGGCGAACCTGATGTTGCAGTCTTCGCACTTTGGATGATTGAAAAAATGCTTGATATGATTTTGTAGGATATCTGGGGTGTCAAAGTGCCATTGGCACAAATAACAGTGGCACTCGGGATGTGCAGAAGCGCCATGCTGCACGATTCAAGGTCAAGGGAGAACCAACGACGAGTCTTATCACCTACGTCTGCGTAATCAAACTGATCTCTGAACCCAATACCACATTTTTCGCACTTGGGGTGTTTCGGCGAACTCAAGTAATGAAGAGAGAGTTCTTCCTGATCGAAAAATTCACCCTCACATACATGACAAGCGATGCGTGGGTGCGCTTCACGGACGTGCTGCGAACCCCCATTAGTACATTTGCTCTCACCTTAATCAGGTGTGATACTTACGGCGGCATACGTGTCGTTGTCCTCGAACCCAAAATGGCACTTCTCACAGTAGGGATGGACATCGTTCGGGGAGTCCTTGTAGTGTTCAAGGAGCTGATCTTCCTCGGCATAGGCCAAGCCGCACGAGTGGCATGCATATGGTGAGCGATGCTGCTCCAGGTGTTCCTCCAATGCTCTCATGTCCATATAAATACCATCATGGCAAATGGGGCACGAATGAACTGTGACGACATGGACGTCGAGTTCCGTTTGGGACAAACAAGTCTCGTAGCAGACGTCGCACTCAAAGGCAGGGCGGCCTTTCGTGGTTACGTGGGCCTCTACACCAGGCTCCGCGGAAGCTCGGAGAGAGCTCGGCCTTGGGCTAGGCTGCGGAGAAGCGACATGAACTGAATTCATGTGCTAATAGGTCCAAGTGAACATCGAGAGCCTCCTTAACTCCGAGTTGTGGGACTTACCGCGAGTAACGCGTTGTCATCCTCAAAGCCGAGACAGCAAGCGACACAGACGGGATGGTCATTATCGGCGGCAACGAAGTGAAGCTTGCGCTCCTCCTCCGTCTGGTACCGCGTCCCGCACCTCTTGCATAGAATGGGATGGGAATGCTCGAGTATGTGGTCGGACAACGTCTGGGCATCTCTCAGAATCCCATCTTGGCATACGGCACACGAGTGGATGGTATCGACATGTTCTTCGAGCGCGGCTGTTGAGGGGCAGATCAAGTGGCAGATAACGCACTCCGCCCCCGCCGGATGCTTTGCAGCCATGTGGGCTTGCAAGCCCACCTGACCTTTAAATTGTTTCTTGCAAAGATCGCAGACAACAAGCCCCTTCCCGGGGGGATTGGAAGAGACATTCTTGTCGCTTATGGACTGAGAACTCGCTGGACGAATGATAGGTGGACTGGAGCTTCTCTGGGAAGCGATGGCGTCGGAAGCAGACCCCCCCTGACGACTGTTTGGTTGAGTCTTTTGGTGCGCTTGCTTGAAGTGGTTATTCCACTCGACGAGGGAGGGGAATTGGTAACTGCACTTTGAACATGAGATCTTCCCATGGGAAGACTGATGCGTCTCCAGCTCAGCAACAGAGTCGAAGTTTGCCTGGCACTCGCTGCAACGATGTGTAACACGCTGCTCGGCCACGTCCAAGGTGGTCGCGTTGCCACTTACGGCAGTTGAAGACACAGAGACTTCGCGAGAATCTGATTGGTGAGCAAGTTCCTCGGAGCTCGAGAACTTGGGAGGGGACGCCGGCCGAGGCGGATAATGCTGTTTAGCCTTCTGGTGGCTAAGCAAACCGCCTGGAGTGGTGAACTTCTTGTTGCAGACGCAACATTGGGTGGTGGGGATGAGCTGAGGAGGTTGCCGTACGGGGCTAGGAGGTACTTTCGAATGTACCCCCGAAACATGCTAGAGAGCGGATAAAACGTCAGACTGCGGTCGCCCCCCAAGAGTAACCAGCTTACATTCCTCAATTCGCCGAATTCGACGAACGAAGGCCGGTCGCCCGTCGGGCAAAGCAGGCAAAGGGACATGGGTGTGGTAAGATCGTAGTATGTGACAGCTACGCTCACCCCAGGTCCAGTCTTATAAGAGACCGTTGCCCCAATACACGACTTCGCCTCGTGTTCCGGAAGGGCTGCTCACCTCACTTCGTCAACCGACCCAGATGCGGATTTGTGTGGCCAGAAGCCATAGCCCACAGCATGCCATTCCAATGTGTACTTGAGAGATTCCTTGGCTATAAACCTGACCAAGCGACAGATTGAGATCTCAGTGGTCAGCAAGCTGATGCGTGAGGTGGGAATCACCCCGTCCGTAAAAAGAGTTCGTTTAATGAAAATGGTCATCTGCATGGTAGAGCTCTGTGACCAAGTCCGATTCTCTGGCCAAAAAATTAATGACCAGCGGGTAGTATCGCCATCCATTTTAAAAGTCGAGCCAATACTGCTTGCAAGATCCACGACGACCTTGAGGCGCTCCCACTAAACCTTGCCCTGGCCCTCCAAATAGTCGAGCAAAAAAAACAAACAAAAAAAGAGGTTTGACCCGCAATGTCAAGTTCGTAAGACCGATAGGTTGAAGGAACGGCAAACACTGACTGCATCATTTGTTTGGAATCTGCCGGTAAAGTTTGAAGTTTGGACACCGCGACGTTACAGTAAACCCACTCACAATTTACAGGTCGACGTTGTCTGGGCCGTCTGGCGCAGTACCAGTACTCGACCCAATCGACATGATTGTCCTTGGTCGCTCCCTCCTCGGTCTTCTCAGGACATCGCCTATGGCTTGGTCGCCCTGGACCAGCTTCTGCCTACCAACAATCAGCAGGCTGGGCGAACCAAAGTAAGACGATTCAAGCCCTATTTCTTGGGAGTCTTGAAGAGGAGAAGTATACTCTATCACCCCAACGCGAACAGTTTTCCGCAGAACGAGCTTTGAAGACATCTGAGATCCAGGTTCGTTTCATTATTTCATTAGGAGCCGCGACACGCGAGCTTTTACTTTGTCACAAGTCTCAGGACCCTGCATCACGTTCGCTTATCCCCGTGCTTTTGGTCTGTCGCAAGAGAAGATGTCCGCCAATCTCTCGCTGACAAGACCGTTACTTTTCGCGGCCAATGCCCAGGCGGACCTCTGTAAGATGGCCGAGGTTTCGAAAATCAAACCCGCGCACCCAATGTCCCGAGTTCGCGTCCGGCTGGTTTCCCGACACGGTGTGGTTGTTCCTTGCACTGACCAACCCGTCCCCGCAAAGCCATCTTGATGCAGGCACATGCATCAAGACGAGCTTTGTGTCCAGATGGCATGCAAGAATGGCATAGTAAACACACGCCAAGCATAGCCATCATTATTCTAACCATGTACTTACCCCCCCAACCCGTATTAACTCGACTACTCTGCTCCAGATGTGTGCAATACTGGGATCTCGACCGACACCGATCTCTTCGAGGGTCGTGCACATCCCCATTGATATTCCAGGCGATGAGAACATTCTTGTGTGGTCTAGCTGGTCGCAGCGAGCAACTAGAGTTTTGATGAAGACTACCTTTGATTTCGTCCGAGTTATGCAGGCGCAGTAATGGGCTTGCACAAACTTTCCAACTTGGACAGTTGTCCCCGGTGGGGCAAATAGGACTTCCTTTCGGTGCCAGGGCTTCGTTCTTCAGTTTTCAACACGTCATGATACAGCGGTGCGTGCATGAGCGAGGGCAGCGTGTTGCCATTGGGAGGGCTATAGGAACGAACTTGACACCGAGCAAGCTAATAGCACCCATCCTAAACCACACCCAGAGGACAGAGATCGCAATCGTCCGAGCGCAACTATCGACGCATTCGAGAATTGAATGCGTTTACATTTTTACATAAATACAGTACTCGTACTATAATCCCAGACACGTAGATGCTCCATAAATAAGACGAGACGCTACCAACGAACACCTCCCTGACGTGACCTAGTCGATGAAGAATTTGTAGGCAGCTCGCCATGCCTTGTTCCCACCTCGCTCGATGACATCCTGGACAACGGTAGCTTAGCATCCGAGATTCTGAGGAGCGCTTCTTTTTCAGTGCTTACCCCATGGCAAGGGATTATCCGGTCAAACCCCCAAGAAGCCACCGTCCGTGCGTCGCGCTTCATTGCCCTACAGATGCCATGGTCACATCTACTCAAAAGACTTACAAGACAGACACTCACTCGACGTCGATGGTGACCCCTTGAATGACCTTTTGGTGAGCCCATGAATCCGGTTTCAAAGTTGCTTGAGGGATCCATCTAGAAGCTTTCGAGTACTACATAGGGACAGTTAAAGCGGACCACCGACGAACGAACTGCGTGCCACCCACTTGTTCGGTCGCTGGTAGATTGTACAACAGGTCCGCTTGAATCAAAGACCTGGAAGCCACATGAAGGAATGCGACATCTTTGTTTCTGAAGCCGGGAAAATAACTAAAAGCCGCCTCTGAATCCACGTTCGGTCATCTGCTTTTCCTGATGGACGTACCAGTGCTTGATCTTTGAAACAGAGTTAGTCATGCACCCATCCAGAGTACGCCAAGTAGACTTACGTCGCCTTCAAAGCCATATTGCGTGTCGGGTGGATCGCGACCCCAAACTGATCACGGGCCACATGTAGTTTACCTCGCCGTACCGCAATGACTCGTACACACTCACGTCCGTCAAATGGAAATGACTTTTCGTTCATCCTCTTGATCGTATCTTCCACTCCGATGACCTTGGCGTCAGGGTATGACATTTTAAACTCCAAGAGATAGAGATGGTGGACGTTATCCGGATTGATGATATACCTGGGCATGTGTAAAGACGACAGGGTGAGAGCATCCGGAAACGTACTTGACTGGACCGAGCTCATTGATCTTCGTTTTCGTTTCATGGTCCAGAGGGGTCGAGGCGAGCAGCCAAACACCACCGTCTCTTAATTTGACAGCCGTCGATCTACCGCCGATAGGGAATACGCCATATCTGGCGAACGGACTAGAGGAAAGATAAGTCGGTGGGGTGGTTCGTTCGGTGCAGAACGAACCGAGAGAACGTCCAAACATCCTTGGCAACCTGTTTCATGACGTTGGAGTGGTCTAGGACATCGGGAATAGAGGAATATTACCTCGCGGATAACGGTATCTCCCATGCTTTCTTGACTGGACGATTCGGTGGAAGCCTTCTGAGATGGAGGTTGTGGTGAGGCCCAGGTGAGGGGAGGATATACCTCGTGACGATGACGTCAGACGTGCAAGCTGCAAACACGCCCGTACAACGTGAAAGATGATTCTCTCCATGCGGCATCGTACATACGCTCGAAAGCAAAACGTGGTATGTAATACACTAATCGTACGTACTAATCAAGTCCCCGGCCATTAGGTGCACTCTGATACAACGTCGGTGAATCGTAAATGAACGCATCGAGCTCCGAATCAGAACCGCTATCATCTCCAGAATCATCCGAGTAATCATTCGGCTTGAAGATATGAAAAACGTCCGTAAATGGCGTCTGAGGTGCGTCGTTGGAGTCGTCCGTCGATCGGGCAATGATCGATGCTACGCGTTCCTCCAGCTGCTGGCTCGGTACCAAAATACGGGGACGCGGTTTCGTATTCTGGAAAAATTCACTCAGCTCGTAGAGGTCCTGGACTAACACGCCAAGGTCCTCATCCAGCGTGTCGGCAAACGATATGATCTGCGAGCGTGACTCTCGATCGATATACGATGGACGGAGAGCACCAATACACGTTTGCGCTACTGCCATCATGTTGTTCCTGCAAATAGATCGCCGGGATTTGACTCGAGAGATGCACCACCCCGAATCTTCAGGAACGCCAAAGATTTCTCCTTCGTCTACAGGAGCAGCATTGACTGAGGTATGCATGCTCATCCGGAGAACGTTGCGGGAATTTTGTCCCCCGGACACCTTTGTCGGCTCTTCAAGAACGTCAAGTGCCTGAGCAGCCAGGTCACCCTCGATAAGTCGCAGCAACGGCATAAGGTGTTCGGTCGCGAGTGAGTGCTGTGTGTCTCGCGGGTCACGTTGCTGGAAGAACACCTTCAACACCTGCATCGTGTGAATGCGCACCCAATTCTCCTTGTTGAGCACCAGGCCCAGAAGGAGCGCGGCAATATCCGACCAGCGTGTAGCCGAATAATATTCGCGAAGCCCAGCGATCGACTGTCGAAGGAAGTCATCCTTGGTACGGAAGCGATGCTTGACAAAGGAGTTCATGATACGAGAAATGGTATCCCGGCCTTCTTGTGAGGCAAGATTGGCGATGGAAGTGCAAAAATCGTCGAGGGCAGCATCACGATTGTCGCCAGACATGGAATGCAAACACCACGGAAGGGAGAGGGCGAAAAGATCACAAACACGACGTTCGGAGGGTTCGATGAGTCGGGAATCGGAGATCCTAGTCAGCCACTGGAGTGCCGCGAAGGTGTCAGCCATAGTAGTGGCCGAGCGCAAGCCACTCAGGAGGCATGTCTGTAGACTGTACATCTCGTTCCAAGACTCTGGACGCTGAGCGAGTACCGATTCGACGAACTCTGTGTTGTCTAAATCCAACTTGCCAAGTAACACGGTTAAGAGTTTGACCGCTGCGGTGAATTCCGATTCAGCAATTGTCATGAGGCACGATGCTGTGGCCCAGAAGAGACGAGGAAGAAGGGCAGGATTGAGGTCATCTGAAGCCACAGAGACCAAAAGCGTAGACACGATCGCCTCAGCAAAGTGCTGGAGCTCGGTTTCATCATCGCTGATGGTAGAGCACAAGCAACTAAGCATATGCCCGAGGACGTCTTGACAGAGGGGGACCTCCAGCGACCGGAAGACCTGAAGCGAACGTTTGGCGATGCCGCGAATATGGCAATGTTCAACGTAGGATATTGATAAAGCAGCTAGGTTCTTCGCCAAGTCCGGGACGAATTGCCCAATGACGGACACCACTTGATCAACGATGTACTTCATGCGAGGCATAACTACCTCCTCCGCATCGCTTTCCGACCAAAAAAGAGAATCCCCCTGGTCCTCCATGGTTGCGATGATTGATAGCAGAGACGCTCTGGCAGGTTGTCCCACCTTATCGGTGGCTGATGGGTACGGGGGAACGCAAGCTCTCATGAGCTGAAACAGCGTACGACGCGCAGTTGATCGGAGCATCGGTGCCCTGTGATCCAGATGAGAGAGGGTAGCCGAGAGGATAATGGGTATCTGTTCGTGGTTCGTCCACATGCGTTCGAGCGAGACAGAGCCAATATACACCATCGCATACTGAGCGGGCCCCAAGAGTTGGCGGGGCTGATCGTCCGCAAATAGCACGTCGAGATCAGACCACAGCTCGAGTTCCTCCGGAGTCGGTTGCTCAAGCCGGTGCTCAAATGTAGGTAGCATCCTTTCTGGCCCGCAAACGCCACATAGCTCCTGGAAAACCTGTACACCTGCCGCTGAACGAGACAAGCACGCAATAACCTCGGAGGCACACTTGACAAAGGCATTCGTAGCGACCTTTAGGGATTCGTCGACCAGGAAGGATGCAACGGCCCGCCCGGCTGATGGGTTTGGCACTTCAACAAGCCGAGCCCAAATCGTTGCGATTTGCTCGGGCTGCGCATCACTAAATCGCTTGGTAAGAGCGAGAAAATGATACACAACCAGACTGCCCTTTGACGTCAGGGCCAGCTTCGAGGCATCAGGCGCACTGATCTCAAGGTTTGGTATCCAGTGTTCCAAACCTTGTAGCATGAGATGACAAACTCTTTCGTTACCATGGCGATGGACACGTAAGAGTAGTGCTGTAACCTCTGCGAGGACATCGAATGCTTGCTCTGGATGCTCCCCCGCGAGACACTCTCCAACTAATCGATGGGCTTGAAGATAGACGCTGGGGGTATCATTGGTCACCATTGTTTCGAACTCGGCCATGGGAATCACGCCTGCGGATTGCTCATGAATGGCCACAAGAATGTTGAATGCGTGCCGCCGTATCATGGTGCTTCCATGACATAGGTTGGCTAACCCAAGGCAGGCAACCTGCGCAAACGTGAACGAGTGGCCAGATGCGTTGCAGATCACATCCATGATGGTCTCGAAGAACGCGGCACTGCTCAGCGTGGTGGTCGTGGCATTACAGAATCCTCGGCGAAGGACGTCTACCAGTAGATCTGCGCCAGGATGAGGCAAGACGAGGAGAGACCGTAACGCTTTTCTGAAAAAGGAAATAATAGGTCAAATGCAACTTTCACGATGACCAGGCGAACTTACTTGGCACAGGTCACCAGCGGAGCTTGGGCGTCCTCGAACACAGCATGAATTCGATCCAGAATCTGAGCAACCTCGAGCGGTTTGAGAGGATCTATGATGGGACGGTCGGTCGGAGAGTTCAATTCAAGGATGTCGGCCGAATGATAAGCCCTTTGCTAACAGCATTCAGAGAGTAAGCTATTGCGCTTCGAAACGAATTACAACTTACACAAAGAGACGACAGGGCGCCGACAGACGCATGTGACAACACTTTGGTCTCGTGTTGAAATCGCTCGCCAGCATCTGACTCCGCCTCAGGATCTTTGATGGCTGCGGCAGCAGCCCTTTGCATCAAGATGAACCTTGTCTTGGCGGATTCGTTCTGTGGTCCATATTGGCACCATTCTTCGCACATACGGTAGAGAGAGAGATGGATGTTGGGAGGTGTGCATTCCGCTTCAGGAAGATCCTCCGAATCATCGAAAAGACGTTCAACCAGCCCGCAAAAATAGCGACGCAGCCGCTGTAAAGAGTAACTGTCACGATTTTCGGGTGCAATTAGGAACGCTTGCGTGTTCCTAACGAACTTGAGCGCGTGAGACAGAGCATCTTGTTTGTTCGACGACTTCAGCGAGTGAAGGTGCGGGGCGGTGAGGTAGTAGATCCGACCGACTGCGGAATGCAGGCGAGCCTGTCGACGAGGACGGATCCCATTCGCAGGCGAACCCGGCTTGATACGACCTTCGTCATAAAATTGACGAGACGTAAAGAGATTGAGGTCCTCTAGGAGTTGAGAATACCCTTCGAGAGGAAATGCACTGATAGCCAACACAGCGGCATCTCTGAATGGTGTATAATCCGCGTCCAAGAATGGCGTAAGGTGCTTGAATAAGTAGCGCGTCGTCGACATTCGCTCGCGCTCAAAGGTGGATTCCGAAGGCGCACGGGTATGCTCGCGACCCGCTTGTGTCATCGCAGGTCGATTGTCCGACACTGCTGCGGTGGAGCAAAGTACTCTAGTCCAGATGTACCACTGATCGATAAGAGTCATATTATCCTTTACCAGTTTGTACCCTTCTCGCTCTGTCGGGCGGGAGGATTGCATGCGACCACTGGAAGATATTCCAGCAAGGCGGAGCATTGTTGGGTGATACCTTGACGTCGCGGCTTCGGCGACAGCCCGACAGTTTGAAATAAGCTTGCCGCAGCTGGACATCGAAGCCCGCATGAACGCTGGATAGACGAAACGCCATATTTTGCGATCCTTCTCCACGCTGCTATCCGCGATTCGCAGGAGAACGTCTGGCTTCTCGGACCTCCTCCACTGTTGAAGACGATCTAGCTCGGCGCGATCGAGCAATTCATCGAAACCCTGAAGAAGTGGACATTCCCTCGTGTCGTTCTCGAACAGTGATGAAAATAAGATTGGGAAAGGAATGGGATCATTGGCCGAAGCGTCTTCGAGAGCGAGATCCTTGCAAAGGGGAATGAGCGAGCGTACGAGCTTGACACCAGCACAACGGATGGGCATCAACTCATACGAAAGGAGGAAAAGTGCACCGAGCGCAATCTCCTCGGCCTGCTGAAGAATAGCCTGCAGATCGCTCCCGGCCAGGTCCTGTTTTGGCTTCTGGGAGAGCCCAGCAAACCATGTATCCACCACGCCAGTCCAGAGGTTTAATAGCCTTGCACTTTCGAGGAGAATCCGATGACCAGTTCCCTCGCGCTCAACCTTCTTGGGATCGAACAAGAACGCGGTGAAACATCTAAGTACCGTTGGCGCATACAGCGCGTCTTTCATGAACCTCCTCAAAGCTGCCCCTGCAACCTCACCCACCCGCGGCTCTACATGCACGACGCCACGTAAAAGCATATCAACCGCGTCGAGAAGAGAAATCGATGGTGTGTGTAGGCATCGTGGCCACGATTGATAGCATGTCTGCAGGATACTGATGTGCGAAACTAGGTGGTTCGGATACGCGAAAGCTCCTTCTGGATGCCGACGGATAACCAGGTTATGGGATTCCTCGAAAGACGATGCGTTGCCGGACGCAGAAGAACGTGCCAGTGACCATTGTTCGTCAAAGACAGACATATGGCCAACCGCCTTGAAACACGCTTGCGCAATGGTAGACGTTGCCGCACCGAAACGGTTAACAAAGTCTTGAATCCCGGGTTTCGAGAGCACCGATGCGGGAAGAACATCTGAAGAGGAAGGATAATCATCCCATGAAGGTATCGTTGAAAAGTCGACACTGGACGGCCATGTCGGCGTCGGTTCCTCGCGTTCGAGGCCATGTAATGTCAAGAGGGTCGCCTGCACCAAGATGCCAACACGCTCAGGAGCTAATGTACCACCTGCACTAGTAGACTCTTGCAGGAGCTCCAAGCAGAAGTCGCGGCCATGCTCGAAATAACGAGAGATGATAAAGTGGACGACACAAATGAATGGTTCGAGGTGTTCTTCGGGTGGAAAGACAGACGGCCGTCCCGCAGGAAAGAAATGCTTTAAAAGTCCATCTAGTTTTGATGTGCTGGTCGATGCAGGCTCTTGGCAACGGTAAAGATATGTCCAGACCAAGCGAACTATCCCATTCAGAATGGGAATGCGGTACGGTTTGTCCTATGGAAGGAGTGTGTGAGCAACGCAAGGTCGAGCGATCAAAGTAACTCGAGGTGACACCTTCAATTTACTGATCCCATACTCAAAACATGCCATCCAGTGTTTTAGGAAGAACTGATGCGGCGCCACGCATAGCGCCGTGACTGCCAGTGGATACGCGACATGCCAATATCGAGGCTTTGACATCATCTCCTTTGCACGAGGGTAAATCCTCTCTATTGCTTTCTCCCACTGCGGGTGGTTTACTTCTGCTTGAGCAGCCTGCAGAAACGTATAGTCAGGTATCACCAATCAGGGAATCATGTTCCCACCTTGCCAATAGGATGCAATAACCGTGTGAGTGTCTCTGCAAAAGCCATTTTGAAACGTAGACCATGTGCGTTCTCGAACGACCTTGCCAAGGACTCCATGAATTCAGCACCTTCTTCGAATGCCTCCGGGGGCCAAACCTATCGATCACATTAGACTCCTACAACGAACCACATGTCTTCCTCGAGACGTTCACGTATGCCAACTTACTTTGATTTGTACATATCGCAAACCTTTCACTAGGTTCTCGAATTTTGTGTCCAAGTCCTTCGCAATCTGTCCGTGTGCCACAGGGGCAAGCTCGTTGAGGAACCGATCTGTAACACTCAAGAATCTGTGTCGAGGTTAAACGAAAGAAACATCATTAGCAAAGAACTGGACGTGCATATATGTGCGGCTCGACAGGGCAGAACCCACCTTATGCCAGCCAAACAGCCCAGGACGCCCGCATATAACTCTGCGCACAGCTTGTAATTGGGGTTCATAGTCCGCAACGGCCGTCTAAACTGTTCGAAAATGGTCTCTTCCAAACTATACCCCAACGTATCACTTAGCGCGTTTGCAGGAAGTACAGAGAGAACGGCGACCAGTGCTCTGCACATGACATAGATTGCAGCGAGAGAGCCACGTTCAGCCATCTGAGGGTGCCCAGATCGATTGGCTGGAGAGCCGCGTATACCCCGGCGCCAGCGCATAATGGTATCTATGACATTCTTGGCGCGCTTCTGTGCGATCTTGCCAAGGGATTGAAGGAGTTCGTCGAATTGTGGGTCGAGGGCTGGACCGAAGAAGTCCGTCAATATCGGATCGCTATCCTGAACAACAAACATGTGTGTCAATAGCGAACCTCCCGTGGATACGAGCATTGTACAAGGTCCGCGTCAGAAGATGCTCACCGAAGTTTCGCGCACAAAAGCGTCGATCTTTGCCTCCGCCAAGGTAGCAAACCGAATAAAAACTGCATGCAGCGCATAATCCGCGGGTGTCTTGGACAAACTGAGGTCTTCACTCTCGTCCTCCGAGATAATTGGACTCTCACTCCGCGGAGCGACCAGTGATTCAGGGACACGGGGAACGGGGGGTGGCGAATTTGGGGGATGGCCAAAAGTGAATGCGTGATTTGGGTTATGGCCAAACGGATAACTATGCCCGTGGTCACTACCATTCTCCGAACCGAAAAATACCGAGCCGGAGTATGAATGTTGCGAGCGCGCTGTGGAATGACCACGGGGGCGAGACATGGACCGAGTAGGACGTGATTCCCCAGGCGTCGGAGGGCGCGGATGCGGATGCGGAGGACTGGGAGCGTTGCTTTGCTTCGATGTTGCGGTGATAGAATGGACGAGTGACGAGGTGGATCTGTTAAATGGGTTCTTCAGGATCGGGTACACCTGGTGGTGATCCAAGCTAGGAAGCGGAGGCACGTCGGCGTTGTTCTTTAAACTGGATTTGAACGCGTTTCGAATGGAAGCAAAGGAAGCCTTTTTGCTGAACGGGGATGGGCCTGTACCCGTGGAGGTGGATGTAGAGGTAGTCGCGACTGAGGACTGGGAAGCGTGTGCAAAGGGTCGGCGCGGGGCGTGGTCCAGAAACGAGTCATCGGAGGCAAGAGAATCGCCTCGTGTGTGTGAACTGAAGAAACTTCTTTCAGCGGCTATCGCTGTCGTTGGAGTGAGGATGGTGGGTGAGGATGGACCGGATGCACTGCCAAACCCAAATGCACCGGCGCGCCCGAACGGAACTGGGGTGGTTTGGAAGTCATCCTCATCCAAGTCTACATGATTAATCGCGTGGATGAGTAGCTGAAAGGTAAGATGATCCAAGCATTACCTGGAATCGTTATCTGCAAGCCTTCGGAGCCCATCAAAGGTACGACGTCGCAATCTAAGGAGCTGCCGAAGAACTTGTGGAACAATTCAACGGTCTGCGTCTCACGGTAACTTATAGCATCTCCTCTTTTGTACATTTGTCCCCTGTTTGTCACTCACCGCATAAGTAATTACGGCGCCCGGTGACCCTGCCTTGATTATCATGAACATTCTTTTCTTGGTCGTGATACAAGTCGAGGGGACAGATGCTGACATTTCGTCTATCAATTGACAGCCAGCCACGAAATATTACGCATCCTCTACTTTCTAATCTATGATATTCGCATACCAATCAAAGCTTCCTCACGACGTCCGCGCACCTCGAGCAGAGATCATCTTCCTCGTGCCGCGCGAACGTCCAGCAGCGGGGACACTTATGCAGCGAGGCAGGTCGGATATGGAGACCTATTTCAGCATCCGAGCCTGTCGGACTGCTTAATCTCTGGCAACGAGTGATAATAACTTGGCATACCTAAGATACTTAGCGAACCACTATACCCCCACGCCGGAGAATTTAACGTCGCATCAACCTTTTCAGTCAATGTCACATCCGAAACGATGAAGAGTGTCTTTAAAAAGTTTGCTAATTGTGGCCCTTTGCTTGAGCGAATCCGCTTGCAAGGTGAGTGTCGTGCTTACCTTCACGCCTTAGCAATTCCACAAGCTCCAGTTCTCTTGCATCAGATGGCAAGGTAATCACCACTTGCGCTTCCAAAGCACTCTTCAAATTCCTGAGAGTAGTAGTGTCAGCGTAAGCCATACATCGCATGTCATAGGCGCATACTTATCTCCCCGAGCCTTCTCCAAGAGCGATAACACAGCGCTACGCACAGTCAACAAGCTGCTCATGTCTTTTTCTGCACGAGGATCCACCCATTCAGTACTCTGATTATGGGATCAAGCACACGTCAAGATCGCGTGTAATGATTGGACATACTAGTGGTTCCCATTTATTCGTGAAGAAAGAGCGCCCGTAAGCTTCAGTTGCACGATGTGCATGTATCTCTTCCGCGAGGTAGGGAAGCACTGGGGCCAGCACTGATGTCATGCTTTGCAGTACCTGATGGCAGACGTGAATTACTTTTCTGGATTCCAGCTTTCGTTAACACTCACTCGCTTGAGTGTATCAACGACCGCTCTGCGCTCGATACTATGGACATCATTGGCATACAAGACATCTTTTGTGATATCAAAGTATAGAGACGAGAGCGTGATGTTGGCAAAGTTCGTTAAAGAAACCATAACTTGAATGCAACGTCAGCGCTATGCAGTGGATGTCTATGTCTGGTATACCTCGAGGGAAGTTGTACGTTCTATAACCCTCGAGGGCTGTCCTTTCGAGCCTGTGCAATTCATTCATCACGTACCGCTCTGCCTGCTTCAGGGTAAGCTGGTTACGCATCATTGAGTATGGAAATACGAACCAAACCCAAGTCCTTCTTCTCCACACCGGAGTGTACTTCACTGTCTTGCGAGGCCGTCGAACCGATGTTCCCGAGCAAGAATCTGGCAGAATTCCGTATTTTCCTCATAGACTCCGCAGTCTGTGCAAGCACGGTAGGGCCAATAGACATATCACGCCAATACTCGACGGTCGCTGCCCAGAGCCGAAGGACATCTGCTCCATAAGCTGGTTCCTTCTTCTTGTCCTAAGTGCGGTCAGTCTCACGGGAAGATGGTCACGGTAACGCAGGACCTACAGCACCACCATTAATGACTGTTAGCGGACTAATAACATTCCCGAGCGATTTGCTCATTTTCTTCCCAGTCTCGTCAAGCACCATACCGTGTGTGATCAACGTACCGTATGGGCTCGTCGGTGTCGTGTTATCATCCGCAGCGCCAATTGCAGTGAGCAGCTGACTCTGGAACCATCCCCGATGTTGATCTGACCCCTCAATACAGATATCCGCACGATGTCTCCTTCCTTCAATCTTGGCCAGTAAAGACCAACTCGTTCCACTGTCGAACCAAACGTCCATCGTATCTGTACTCTTCTTCCATCCAGTCTCACCGTATTCAGCAGCAAGTTCCGGAGAGAGGAAGTCATTGACGGGGCCGTCCCACCAATAGCTAACACCATTCTTGTCCAGTACGCGCAGGACGTGAGAAAGGGAAGAAGGGGTGAGGACGGCGGTGCCGCTAGGGATGTGGTGCAATGATGGTATCGGGACACCCCAGACACGCTGGCGAGAGATGCACCACTCGGAACGGGACCGGACAAATGTTGTGAGGCGATTGCAAGCTGGAGTACAGCGTCAACAGCCATTTAAGGGGTTCTACCAGAACTACGTACAAGCGGGGGGGAAGAATTCCACTTCCTCGAGCGCACTCAATGCACTTCCTTTGATGTTGTCCAAATTCGCAAACCACTGGGATGTCGCTCTGTAAGAACCACGCAGACAGTCAGCGCTCGGTTCTGTGCGGTTAGCTTCTTGGGAACCTCACGTTACGATGACGGGCTTGTTCGTTTTCCAATCATAGGGATATCTGTGTTTGATCCTCTCAACAGCCAACAACGCTCCGCAACCTTCTAATATCTTCACGATGGCTTTAGATCCTCCTTTTAGTACTTCCAAGCCTACAAGTCCTTCACCTCCCAACTCCAGGGGGACGACCTCCGTCACATGGCGCGAGAATTTACCCTCACCATCCACATGACACAACATTCCCGAGCTAAGAAGGCCCTGTGAACGGAAAGCAAGGTAATCTTCGGCCCCATGTGCTGGTGCACAATGCACCAACCCAGTTCCAGAATCAGAAGTAACGTGTGTCGCCGGAACGATACTTAGGTTATTAGGAGAATTGGACAAAGCTTCCCCATGCGCAAGAGTGGCAAAGATGCCTCGGTAGCCCAGACCGACAAGTCCGGACCCTGACAGTTCCGCTATCACTTCGATCCCTTCAGGTGGGCCAAGGACGTGCTCGAGTGCTGAAAGTCGATCCTTTGCGACGACAAGAAGCCCAGACTGTCGTGGGCTGCGCACAACGGTATAAATGAGATCCGGGTGTACTGCAATACCCTACGAATGTCAAGAGGCTGAAGCTAAAACAAAGGATACCACGACGTACCATATTAGCACTAAGGGTCCAAGGTGTAGTTGTCCAAACCAGCAGACGGATTGTTTCTTTCCCCATTGCTTGGGTTATCTTGCTCAATCGAGTACCTTCGAGGGTATCGGAATGGGCAGAATCAAGTGTAAATGCTACATATACAGAATGTGAGATGTGGTCGTCCTTGTATACAAGCTCAGCTTCTGCCAATGCAGAGCGTGAGGAGGGTGAGAAGTAAACAGGACGATAGTCTCTGTAAACAAGACCTAGAAAGCAGGGATCGTTGGCAAGTTCACAGGTTGCTATACAGCGCAAGGGAACGAACCTTTGGATACCATTTTCTGGAAAATACGAAGCTGCCGCATCTCGTACTGGTGGTCTAGAAAAGACTCAGCGAAGAATGACTGGATGATCCCCCAATGAAGTCGTTACCAAGTGTACGATAAGTTGACTCCTTGCACCAATCTGCCATGATACCAAACCTCGCAAACTCTTCTTGTTGAATCTTCATTTCCCGTTCAGCAGTCTTCCTCGCTGCACCACGAATTGTAGACGCCGGGAGTGAATGAGGGTCTTGCTGGGCAAAAGAGAGGAATGGTTATAACGGCTATGGCGATTGGCTACTGCTTGCGAGCGTTGGAACTGGATTCACCTTCAAATCTTGAAGGGCCTTGTTCTCTATGGGTAACCCATGACAGTCCCACCCAGGAAAATAACTGCCCACGTTGAGTCGCATTAGTGTCCCGATACAAGGTACGCGTTTTCACTGACTGGACGCGATCACCAATAGAGAGATGAAAACGATTGATGATGTCTTTCAGGATCTTGTTCAGGGCGTGACCTGGCCAAATAGTGTTGACGATAGGATATTGGATAGCTAGCATGTCATACCGATGTGGAGATGTCCATTTGCATAGGGTGGCCCGTCATGCATTACGAACCATGGACCGTTGACATTCTGCGCCTGAGAAGCGACGCCGGGTTGAAACAAGACGTACAACATAGGTAGACGCGTAACAGACCTGCCATTGATAAAGGTCGTCACATGTCTTCCTTCTAAAAAGTTCCTCCGACTTTGCGGGGTTAGCCCAGAGGGGGAAGGGAGTCTTTGGGAGAAGTAGTGTCTTTGAGAAGGCTTTCGAGTCAAGTTTTGAGGGTGTCTGCGTAGAGGAAATGTTCCGACGAGCAAGTCTGATGTGTAACGCGCTCACCGCATTGCGCGATACACTCAGACTCATCGGGGAGGGTGCTACAGTAAATATTCGGAGTTCGGAGTAACTTGGAGCAAGATCACGTGCCACTGCACTTGAATGAGTTTCCAATTGTTGTAGTTGTAACAACAGATACATATGGCTTCGACCGCTATCGTTGAAGATAAACGGGTATTTTGTTATCTACTATCATCTGGAGATATCGGGACTGCTAATAGGGAGATCGTCGTTTGTTCCAACATGGTATGCCTCGTGTTCTGCCATCCAGTATATGAATACCACGGTCGTGTTAATCACCGTCAGTGTGTATTCATCGAAGAATACTGGCCTTGAATTGAGCGTGGAGTACATTACGACGCTTGGCTTGGTTGGGGTATGTATGCGTGGAGGTCGATATCAGAGCTCAGTCCCTGGAGTTTATTGTACGTATGTAACTCCGGAAGACGTTCACGCCAGTCTAGACCCTAGCAATATTGTGTACACAGATCGGGGCTCATATACATACTTGGTAGCCCTTCTCTTAATCGTAGCGGCGCATGCGCCTGTCCCCGACTCCAGGAGATTTTGCTGGGTCGATAGTGTGGTTATGAAAACATTGAGCAACGCAATATATTTTATACATGTCAGACAATTCTGTGTTCTACAACCACATGCGAAGAATTTCAGAATATATAGCTGACATTTCAGCAAAACCTGCAGGTCAAGAAATGATGTCTCCAAGTCTTTAGAAATTGTCGTCGCCAACTTGGCACTCTCGAAACTCTGTAAAGAATGGTATACAAAACGATCTTTATCACAAACATAGATGGCAGCACTATCATAGATGACATGCCCTGAAATGTCGGACAGTGAGCACAAGCAATATGGTGTAAAGAGAGAGAGTTATGCAACCAAGAACAGAAGTTTCTGAAAAGGAGTGTCAAAGCAGGTGGCCACAACTGCAGATAGTAAAGTGGGTCATAATAAACAGGATGTCCATCCACATGATGGATGAGGTCTAGCGGTGGATACAACAACTCACCGAGCACATGCACTGATCGAAAAGGTCGCTTGCGAACAAACCTACTGGACAGATCAGTTCAGAACACCATAAGAAAGTTGTTGCAACGCATATAATTCAATGTTCAGTTCATCCAAGTGACTACACCACCACTCAAACCTTAAGTTTACAGTTTATAGTTGATTATATAACAATTTTCACACAGGTGGACTCGCTCGTTTGCAGGGTGCCTGGTCAAACGCTGCAGACAAAACCCTCCTCCATCCTCCACTACCGTGGGAGCCGGGGATATACTTACCATAGTACTACTCACTCGGATAGTCCCAGTCTGGCACGCCCGGGCCCAACCGTCACTTTAAAGTTAAACATTCGTTGATCAACCGACCTGAGACACGTCAAGCCCACAGCCATGGCGTCAGATGCACCGCATTCAATCGCGAAGCTGGTGAGCAGTGAGCCGCGAAGCGCCTGCAGCCACAGCAAGTACATATACACGTAGAAGAATCTCTACAGCCACAACACGAACGCCCAACGTTCCCATCCCTCTCCATCCCTCCCCACCACCCCCAGACAACCCCAACGACATCGAACAACCACAACCAAGGCACCCATGAACGTACTTTTACGATCAGATAATATCTCCCTGATATCTGATTACTATGAACCCGGGGAGTGCCAAAATGAGTTATGGCGATTATTTCGGAGGACCGCCGTCGAACCTGGTCAAGCATCCTCCCCAGATTTTCACTCCTTCGCAGACGAATGTCTCCTCTGCGCCCACATCATCTTGAACTCGGGCCCTGGACTCCCCAGCACTCAAGACGAGGCGGCGAACAACGAACCTCCCTCGGACACCCTCTCCCCGGAAGAGCTCACACTCACGTCACCACCACCACCTTCTCCAGAGCCTCTCCCACCGTCCAATCCCATAAATCAACAAGTCGGACTCATCTACCTGTACGCTGGTCCTGCTAACCTCCCAGCAGGCGAAGCCAACATCGGCCTCATCATAAAGCAAACCATGCAACGCCATGGCTATGCTCGCGAAGCTGTACAACTCGTGCTCCGCTGGGCATTCGAAGAGCTCACCTTCCATCGCGTGCAAGTGGCAATCCTTGACATGCCGTTCAAAGACAGAGCCCTGCGATTGTTCATCGGTTTGGGATTCGCTCACGAAGGGACGAAGCGGAGAGCGGTCTACCAGCCCGAGGGTGAGGGCATCGCAGGCGTATGGAAAGACGTGACGTACCTCGCCATGTTGGACACCGAGTGGGTACTAAGATCGACGTGGAAGCAAGCAAACAATGCCACAGAACAGCCGGTCGTCTCGGTCTGGGATGAGATGTTTGCGAGACATTCGAGGGAGCGGGAAGAGTTAGTGCGGTGGGAGGAGAATCAGGGGAGGCCAAGAAGGTCATCGAGCATGGAAACATTGAGGGAGAACACGAGGAACGCGGTACAGGACTTGGCCTACCTCACAGACGACATGTCCTCGATCGGCGAGCCATCCGTCAGTGGCTCCTTGCCCCCATCGCCAAAGTTCAACGTCGTCGTGACTTGGGAGGATGAGGAGGACATGTCAGACGTTCGCGGTGCCAACGACTTTAGCCAAGGGTGGGAGGAGGTCATCGAGACGACCATCGCAGCAAGGCGAAACAGACAAGGCATGGGAAGCTCACTGCTGGGGCCATTGCCACGGGCCCATTTACTTGCCCTGCCATCTATCCCCTCGACCAGGGCATCCGAAGTGAACCCACAGTCGCCGGTGACAATCCCAACTCCTTCTACCCCCGGATCCACCCCGCCACCCTCTCCTTCTCCTTCCGCGCCGCCGTCTTCCATCTATGGCTCCTGGCCAGACTCTGAGGGCGAGAGCGATTGTTTATCCAGAGAAACCTCTCCTCCCGTCAACATTCCTATCCAATTCTCGATGCCACACGACCCATACCCTCGTACCGCCCCGACAAGTTCGAGAGGTAGGCCCCGAAGCAGCAGCTTGTCGTCTTCCAGCACCGACTCCTGGAGCGATGCTCAGAGTAGCATCGGCACCGGGTCTAGCAGCTGGGACATGCTCGATTGATCTCCGACACGTCCGCCCGTGGTCATCGTGAACGCGTCTAACCAACGTCGCCCGCTGACTCTTTCTCTTCTCGTCGTGACCGACCACGCCCTGCTCACGCCGTGTGACGCGCGATCTAGAGGCCCACCCCCCCTTCAAACAATGATATACATACATCACATACTCGCACTTACAAACGGAATTCACACATTCATCCTTTTCTTTTTCTTTGCCATGACACGCTGACTGCACACATGCTGTAACACCGTCTTTAGCCCAGTGTACCATACCAATATGAAGATACCACGCCCTTATTTCTCGCCTCTTCCCCAATGACAGTGGACACGACGCTTGATCACAGGCTCGCCCGGAGCGCGCCCACCGGCAAGAAACACAGCCTTGGCAATGGCTGCGTCGACCATCGGGACGGGCGGGCACACGGAATACGTGATTCACGCGACGCATGCCCACTCGGCTCACTCGTCGAATCACTGGGCTGTGTCGTAGAGGTGAAACCCTGGACACGGTCCTCGCAAGGCTGTTGAAAGGGGCACATGCATGGTCCACCTCCCTCGCTCGTGGGCGCGTGAGATTCGTCTTGGCACGCAGTGCTTTCAGGCGCTTGGCCGGTCACACAGACACCGCTCTCGCTGATATATGTATATCACAGGGCGCCGTGGTTGTTGACCAGACGAAAGAGTTCCATTTGGACTTCGGCCGCCGCGCGACATTTGATATTGCCATCTGGTGCACTTGAAACAGCCCCCCCAGGCAGGGCACATGGTTCCCCGCGATGTGACAACCTGCCGCTCGTCGATGCGGTAGTATCAACATGCACCAAAAGGTGGAAAAGCAACAGATTAATCAATAATAAATACACAGACAACCCCTCACTTTCAACAGACGTAGTGGCAACGGAACAAGGCATTAAACCAGAGAATCGTGTGTAGTGTATGCGACAAGAAAGGAGGGTAGGGGGTCATTCAACAGAAATTTCCTTTGGGATGGTGTACAATACTGGGGCGTGGATAGATTCCAAGTGTGGCAAATAGTCCGTAGGTAGATGCGTACCGGGGGCATCGCGTTTTTCAAAAGGCAGGTCGTCGCCTTGGTTCGACTATCCGACGAGGGCGCTCCTCTTGAGGTTGTCTCGTATGACTACATCTTGTACTGGGGTGGATATGGTCAGATAAAACTCGCGTTGCTCACTGTTGTTTGCACTTACCGTTCTGTAATATCAACGCGGTAGAATGTGTATCCTGAAAGAGACCGAGTCAGCTCAAAGTCCCCCAAAAAGCATGCATGCATTGACGCACCGTGACAGAGGTAAAATGACAATAGAACGGCCTATCACCCGCATGTTCCTTCATCAACGCAGCAAACTTTTTCTTGAGGTCTGTGGATGGCAGAGCATACATCACCACTGCCGCAAAGATGGCAATTAAATCAAACTGACACATGCTCGCACTTTCAAAGTCGTTTGGTCTGTTGCCATAACTCGTGATATAGTCACCCAAGCGAATGCCCAATTCAAGTTTGGCGCGCAAGATATCACATTTGTTGAGGAAAAGTACCAGATCGGTCTTCTTCAAGAGTGGATTTGAAACGATACTCTTCCAAAGGAGGAAGGAGTCGGCCTACGAACGTTCAGCTGAAGAGTTGGAAGCGAGCATGGAGGGTGAACTGACCAGCCTATTCACGCTCGGGTCCTCTTGAAGGACCTGGTCAAAGCAGCTTATGGGAGCCAAGAAAATAATGGCATTCATATCGTCGAAATAAGGCGCCCACGCCGCTGGTGGACAATGTCACTTGTCCTGTCACAAATGAAGGAAACACCATACCTCTCTGCGAGATTGGGGCGAGTAATCAGGTGACAAGGTTGAGAGATGATATCTGAAGCGGCACTTACAAGTGACCTTTGACCACCTACATCAAACACACGCCAATCACTGCTCATAGCAGTCCCAAGATGTCCTGAGACCTTGTAAAAACCAGCATTCCGATGTAGAGAGGGCCCACGCACCAGTCTTGACTTGGAAACGGTGTTCAGACACCCCGAGTGTCTTCAACCGGGCACGAAGGATGTCATCTATTACAACGTGTGAGCGCAACGGTAAAGGGTATTCAGGAAAAGAAGTCGAATAATACCATCTGTCGGAATGTATTTAGGTGACGTTACCCGGGGCAGCGCATCCAAGAAACTACGGGCGAAATGGGGTGAGCAACAAATTCAAGAGACACTCACACGACTCACAATCCAGCCATCTCTTCCGGTCGCATCTTGTCGATTTCCATGAGTTTTCTGATGGTAGGGTCCCCCCAGAGCTTGGTCATATCTTCCGAACAAGCATGTAAGATGACCCCAGGATCCTCTGGGTCCGAGATGTTCAAGTCTACGCTCTCGCAGCTCTCGCGACCGCCAGGATTGCCCATCAGACGTGTGAAGGCATTCTTCCAGCCCGTGCTCGAGTTGACACTAATCTCTTGTTGGAATGGGAAAACGGCCAGATCGGAACGGGCATGACCCTCAGCCTGGTCCGGGAGTAGTCTACGGATCAAATCAGCCTCTACCTGAACGAGTGGAGCGAGTCGCATCCTGAGCTTGAGATGCTCGGATGTGAGTGAGGGATAGTCTTTCGGTGTTGTGCTCGTTGGTGAGGGAGGGGATGATGATGACGTAGAAGCACGTCCGCTCGAAGTAGATACAACTGATGACGAGCTATTAGAGGCTGCGTGGGCTTTCGATATGAGGTCGAGGATCGCATGGATGGACTGGACGACGTTGAGCTGGATGACGGCGCGCCATGATGCCCTCTCCGAACGGAAAGCCTGATGCAAACGAACGTTTATATGTGCCATGTAAGTCATCAAGTATATCAAGCTGACCTTTGGAGAATGCATGAGCTGGAAATCTAGATATACCTAGCGATTAGTCATGGCAGAACAGGTATAGGCCATCACCTACTCTTGAGTGTGGTGGATTTTCCTATGGAAAAGATGCTCAGCGGGGACAAGCAGACTATCATGTGGCGACATACCGGATTCGCTTTGACCTGCCAGAGGAGGGGGGGTGAGAGTTGTAGAGCAGAGGGGGGTGAGAGTGAGATGGGCAACCCACCGAGCAGTAGTATCTTGACAGGCTTGGGGCTCTTTTTGTCGGCGATGCGCTGACGATTCAGCTCCTCGTCGATTGCATCAGAGACCCGCTTTGCTTCCTGTTCTGCGGCTATGCGGAGCTCTCGCTCTGCCAACGTCTCGTTCGGCGGGGGAGCAATAGCGCGCGTCAGAGGGTCGTCTTCTGACGTTTTTTGACGTTTGGGAGCCATCTTAGAACTGTGGGTGGAAAGATGGGGGTAGAAAACAGAGGCGGGAGGGGGATACAGCCTTGCAGAAGGTGTTAGCGATGCCTATCAAGCTTGTGTTCCACCCGGTGCAGCACTGGAAATCCGCGCACTCCTTGTCGGGTCAGAAGCGATCAGTGGGCCTTTCCCCACGGTGGTCTGCATCGCAACGCCAATGCTGGTCGAACCATTCTCAGTCATATTTGCCGTGGCCAGCTCGCCTAAGTGCCGGCAATAATTTACCAACCGTTCACGAGCGAGGGGACGAAAAGATCAGCCAGCAACGGACCGCAGATCCATCCTATTCACCTCCAACCGCGCCGCAGTTCTGCACCTCCATGGCTCCCCTATTCAAGCCTTCAAAGTGTACTGTAATTACACCAACCAGGCCTCGCTCGTTTACGGATCCGTCTCCAAGGGACCACCGTTGCATGATGGAGACCTTAAACACTACTTATCTCCGTCAGACAGATCGACTCATCTTGCGGTGTAGTGCCCTGCCATCGACCACCGTGTTCGCCGTCGTCCTTCTAACCTTCTGGATTTCCCATTTTCGTGATCATCGCTGTCCCACAAGCCTCCTCTCGCAGACCTAGTATGGGGGATGGCCCTACTACAATCAACTCGCGGCCTTATACGAATCACCATCGACCAACCGAACGAGTCCCCCCCTCGAGACCGTGACGTGGCATGCCTGCAACAATTACATACTGCCGAAAGACTGCTCAATATTGTTGTCGAGGTGACTTTACCGCCGTCTGTCCCTGCAGACCTCCACGGACGAGATGGCCTTGCCGCCGGTTCCCTCAGTGACGCGTACTCATTGGTGTTTGAACAGCGTTTTGGCGAGGCCGGCCCATCAGCATCACCCACAGGAAGGTGCGGTGAGACACCCGCAACTCTCGGTTTTAGCGCGCTGTGAAGAGGTCCCGCTTCTTCCGCGAACGGATACGTACATGTACGTACAGCCAACTTCCCCTCTAACGCATACTTGGCGCATGGGTTTTTCTAGTTCCAATCATAATCCATAACTCACATTCCGTAGCTTTTCGGTGATTGATTACCTATAGTCTCGCAGGTCAATAATAGGTCATCGTCCATCGTGTTTCAGACAAGACATGCGACTATCTTTTAATGATACGAACAGAACAGAACAATCATCAAAGTGTCAGGGGTGGATGTGCCAATCTTCTGCTAACATTTGAAAACCTCGGTCGCAGTATCGAATTTGATTGTCTATCATCATGGAGGCATGACAAGGCATCCCAATCGTGTAGGTATCGTGACAACTAACAACAATAAGACACCTTACCGGAGCCGCGACTATTATTCATGACGTTGAAAACTTCTATTCATCTCATCCCCTTCCAATATCTAAACAGGTGTCCGCACTAGCCCATCAAGCCCTCGCCATCCGAAAGGGCGGCTGAGCTGTATCCACTGGCGCTCAGTTCATTATAGCGGGCAATACGAAGGCGTTGGCTTGGCGGGATGGTCTTGTCCTCAAGACCGTGTGGGGCACCACCGTGCAGAACACCCACCCGCTTCATGGCAAGCAGCTGTGAAACATCTCAGCACACATGAATAAATGCATTGGGGACAGCAAAGCTTACATTGTGCGCAGCATTGCTGTGATCATACACCCCACCGAAGAAGGCAGTGGTGGCATCCCTACCAATGTGTTTGGTCAAAAGGTGCCGGCCTCCTGGATGTTCATCAAGGAAGTCGGACACGTCATGGATAAAACCAGCAATACAGATCAGAGGACGCGTCTTGGCCTGGGCTTGGTCTATACACGAGGAGTCAATAAAAAGAAACGCGTCTCCACGCTGATTGCTCACAGCTCTCCCAGTTAATGACAGGAAGGTGACTATCGTCCGATGGCCAAGAGAGCTTATCCTGAGTCTCGCGCAGGCGCTTTAGTTGCATGGTGAGTTGACCTTTACGGACCTCATTGTCCGGGAATGTCTAAGAGATGGGTCAATTAGCACAGATCGACAGGTCTAGCCAACGACTGTACCTTTAGGTGCGAAGCAAGTCCAAGCTGCTGGCAAACCCAAATAACCCACTTGGTGGGGTCGTACTGGTACCACCTGATCGCGTTCCGGTAGTCCATAGGGAATTGGTGGTGGAAGTTGTGGTAGCCCTCTCCAATGGTGACTAGTGCAGTAATCAGATGATCACGAGGAGTGTGTTTGTCGTCAAAGGGTGTCTCGCCCAACCAGTGAGCAAGCGAGTTGACACAGAAGGTAGACTGCAGAAGACATGAATTGACGTATCTCCACCCATTTCGAACACTCACATGATGAACAAAGACCAATCTCAACAAAGCGGCATATATGTAGCCACCCTTCCAGTCACCCCATCCAAGACCGGCAACGAGAGTCGGAAAAAGAATCCCCATGATGAACACCAACTTGAGATAATGGCGATGTTGCCACTTGACAATGTCATTCTTTGAGAGATCACTGACATCCGCCACGCCGGGTTTACGGCGAGGTTTCAAGATCATCCAACCCACGTGCGACCAGAGCAACCCTTTGTGTGCATTGTAAGGGTCGAGGTCGGTGTCGGTGTACCGATGGTGAGCACGGTGGCCACGAGCCCACCATCTGATGGAACCCTCAACAGCACCAGCACCGAGGACGGCCCAAGCGTATTGCAGGGGTCTAGATGCATTGTATGAACGGTGAGCCCAAAGACGGTGGTAGCCTGCCGTTATGCCTGGGAAAACTAGCATCAACTACGCCCACGAAAGAAAAAAGGAATACGAACCCAGGCCAGTCATGTAGTAATAAAGGATGGCCCAGACGGCCGTCTCCCATCTAAGGGGTGTGTAGTACGCCCCAGTGAACCCCAACAACGGGGGCAAGCCAAGAATGCCGACGTGAAGCCAGTTCAGATTTTTCAAAAGGTTCTCCCGTGTCACTGGAGGCAACGCCTTCTGATGCTTGAGTGTGTAGGACACATAGTTATCAGGAATGTTGGCGTCGGCGGGAAGGTGGTCGGGATCTTCAACAAATTGTGTTGGGTCCACAGACTTGGGGACCGCGTCAGACCTGGGCGTGGTAGTCGCCATGTTTACAGTCTGGCGGCGAGGAGCGGGGGAGAGGGGCCGATGCAGATGCGAGAGACAAGGTGGTCAAGGAGCAAAAGACACGGGAAGCAGCATTTTTAAGCAATGTAAATTCTTTGGGGTTGCCACCGCTTCCGAGCCCAGTGACGTAATTTACGTGCATCTCCCCGCATACATTTGTTTCAAAATTCTTCGTTTCCTTGCCAGGAACTGACTGGTACAAGCTCGTATACACAAGAGATATGATGCATTCAGCATCCAGGAATCATGCCATTTCTTGGAGGGGTACAGCGTGAAAGCGCTGCCGTGCATGTTTCGAAAGTATTGGGGACATGTGCGTTGTGCAGAGTACAAATTTGTCCCCGAATTCACCAGGTACACAAATTCTCCTCCACGTGGTTTCAATCTCCGCACGTCTCTGAGGTTGCAGGGCCTTGGCCTAGCCATTTCTCGCATCGCGTGGCTTGGACTTGTTCATTGTCTCATGATGCGTTGCAGCCACGTAGTTACTCTGGTGTTGACTTTCCTAAAATCATCGGATCGTCCTGTGGACGCAGTAGGTAATTACATAATCTGGATGACTCAGCTGCAAAGCCCGATCTGACCGCGTCACGGAGGCAATGATCAACTCCATGCACAGCAATAGGGCGGCCTAACATTCTGCAACTAGTCATGCTCCAATAGCCTTTCAACGGGCTGTAACTGCGACTATCATACATAAGGCCGTCTTATTGTAAACTACTTCTTCCAAAACATCAACTGACGTCGAATAACCGGTGTATGCCCTGTCATCCGGATTCGTTCGGTTAGATACCAAGCAACGTCGCCTACCCATTCCGTACACTCACCGAAAACGAGCGCAGGCCCCCAACCTGCCAAGACGAGTGCAACATGTTGTGAACCAAACGGTGTCGGTGTCGGTCGGTGTCGTGCCACATCAATGATAGTCGACAGCGCAGCAAGACACTGAGCGATAAAGAACGCCCTGCAATCAAACACCGCATGCCAGCACACCACGTCAGTATGGCGAGTAGATCATGGCTAAAATAGTCCGAAACCCTGAGAACTCACATTTGAAACAGAATTAACCGCCATATTGCTGGCGCGAGATTAGCTTTTGGTGGTGGCGCAACGCGCGTCGTCGCTAGTGGTCAGTGTCAATCGCAGAACTTTGTACCGTACTATTCGACAGATGCAACTTACGAAACAACATCATGTCTCTTATCTGCCTTCGTGGATCAAACTCATCCTCCTCCTCAATCGTACTCGAGACTTCCCACGTCTCAGACCGCTTGCGAGACGGGGCAAGCGCAGGAAATGCTGAGGAAGGCGAGACAACCGGGTCGTTGTAGAGGGCTGCATCGAGCACATCTTCTCCGGCGCCTGCCGATTGCGTAGAATGCAGCGCCTCAGGGTCGACGGAAACGGGTGTTGTGTTGTCTGGCGAGATGACTTGGCTCACCGGCCGCCCGGAGGTGGCGTTCGGTTCGTTGCTCAGCTGTGACCACATATGGGAAGGACCTGTCCAGTGGGAGTGCTGGTTGTTGCGGTGCAGTTGAAGTACCCGGCGCGCGGCGGCAGCGGAGAGAAATAAGCAGGGGATGGTAAGAATTATATGAAAACCGGCATATCCAAGAAACCGGCCCCTGCATTATTCAAAATTTGGATCAGAGGCCCACATCAGCTCGCAATATTAGCTTACCATTCCGGGTAGCTCACATCGCAATGGAGGTCCTCCGTTGGTTCGATGGCATTTAGACGTAGCAGAACAGGAAGCGAGATGGATAGGCAGGCGAGAGGGAATATGAAGATAGGGAAATAGTACTTGTTTTGCCATGCAAGTGTCCTGGAGGGTGAGGTATCTTTCGTTGAGTAACACTACTAGGTTGAACCGACGTTACGCACGAGGCATCTGAACGTTTCATGGGTGAGGGCCATAGTACTGCGCTGGACGTGGCGAACGTCCATGCAGCACAGACGCCAGTGAGAGACCACGAGGAATAATAGATTACGAATGTCTGCACTGCGTCATATGGTTCAGCCTGCGGTTGAGCCGGTAGACTAATGCGCTCACCGATACAGAAAGCTTTTGGCATTTGAGATGGGTCCATGTTATAGATCATCCCTATGGAAGACAGATGAACAACACATTTCTTCAGTGATCACGAGTTGCGCCGTACCGAGACAGAATATTCCTTGCAATAGCGCTAAAAAGACACTATACAACCCTGGGCCCCAGTAACTACCAATGGCCCGCGAGAACATATAGTAGACTACCCAGCATGCTATAGTGCCTGTGGATGCGTTGCGTGAGATGCCTCCTGACTCGTAACAAGCTCTCCGCCTTACCTGTAAACGAGAGGCAGAACCATATGACTTTGAGGGCGAACGGGAGCATAAGAGTTGACCAGATTGATACCACCGAGAAGTTGAGGGAAACCAGGCGCGAGCTTACCAAGGGGACTGAAACCCTCCCATCACGGTGATTGTGATCTCACCGTAGTACTTTATATATCAAAGTACTCCGAACTTCCCATGTATATCCGTCACCCCTGGAATGAGAGGAACCTGATGGAGATAGAGGCTTGGTTAACATTTTTAACTGCATACCTGTCCATTGCCTATCTAGGGCAAGCCATCATGCACATCGCTTTGTTCACGTTCTTGGATTCGTCGTATGCGGGGTGGTGAGTAGACTCGGAGGCGGTTGCACTGTTTGTAATTTCTTAGGCTTGCTTCTTAGTTCTCTGCTCTGGTTGAGTGCAGAAGTGAACGGACCTTCAAGTGAAAGCTGGCAAGTTGAGTCGGCATCATGATATCCCCGCTCAGTGCCAGTGTCATGCCATCACACATCAATCATTCATGTGGCATGTGGAGTTGACCACACGTGACAGCGACGCTCACACCTGAGGCCTGAGGCACAGACAAGGTAAGTGTAGTTAGCCAAATAAAACACATCTCATCTCATCGAAGACAAGGCTAAAGCCTTGGGTCACCATCAGTGAGTGAGGCCGAGTCAGAGACCCATCTAAATCCTACTTAGCCAAGTCAAAAAATCGGCCTGGTAAGCTTAACTACTCCCCACCAATCGGATGCGCCAATTTCACGGTCACGTAAGCCAGTCAGCCAGTTAAGTCAAACGTTCATTGGGCGGTTTCGTTGGTAAGTTCCAAACTTAAAGACCTGACTATCACGCCCCGATCTTGTCCAACTGACATTCCCCCGACGCACTCATACCCTGCCGCCCGGTTTGAGTACTGTTAGTCGTTCATCCACTTGCAGAAGCGCTTGTCAGCGGTCACTGCTTCCTGATTTGGATCTCCATTCTCCACTTCTCCACTGTGGTGAACCCACCCTGACTATCATGCAAGTGGCAGCGGCGCGAACCTGGCAAGTGTTTGGAATCAAGGATTGGCTGCATTCACATCTCGGAGAGTAAAGAGGGAACAACGCTGTTGTGTCAACCTAAGCGTGGGTGGAGAAGCTGCCCTGTCCCCCGCGTATAATGTGCTTGGGGTGATCGAAAAGACGGTTCTCCGTTCTGCTCTGCCAAATCTACCGTGGATTTGCTCACCAATGAATGAATCCAGAATGAAATCCTCCGACATTTCTATGTATGATATCGCCGTTTCAAAGGTAAGACGGGACATGGTACTCTCACGCCGGGGGGTCTCATAGTCTGTACTTCACTTTCACCTGGGAGGCAAAAATAATTTATTATCACGGGTGCACATACATCGTAGTGGTCTGTCGTTTGTTGCGGTCATCTTGGCAATGGAGGATCGTCTCGCCCTTGTCTCTGATAGAGAAAGAAAATCTATCCCTAGGGCTTGCCTGAATTATGTGCCACTTTTGTACGACAAAATGAAAGTAGATTTGTCAGTCAGGCCTTCAGGAATCCTGTATACACGTATGGCACGCAAACGAAATCTTCACATCGACTAGCGCCTTACCAATCCCAATCGCAAAATCGATGTCATCACTGGAAAGAACAAGGCTAGACGACGGAGAATCGGGCGATATGTGGAACGCAGGTATGAGCCACACCCATCCGATAGCGACCTGTAAATAGGCGATGAGTACGATTTTGTCGTAAAATGTATTGCAAGTGGACAACCTCGCCCATGAAAAGTCTGATACGAAGTTCGCGATTTGCTTCAAGCAGAATGCCCGATGAATCTTCTCGGCTGTCGTCTTCCGCTGGCAGCGAGACAAAAGCATAAGAACTATCTGCCGTCGACGTGCGCTGTTGCGGGCTTTCGTGATCCGGTTCGAGAACTGGCTCGCGCAACTCGACCTTATCTCCTTCGGCTCCATTCAGAGGACGCAAAACGTAAGTCAAAACCGGCCTCCTCTATCAATTAAGACATCAGAGTAAGTCAAATCGAGAAGTGATGGCTAGATACATTTTCAGCATCTTGGGTGGGAGAAATATCTGATATGCCCATCCGTGCAAAACTACGTATCATCTTTGGCCCGTCCCATTGTTCGTTCCTGAAGGGACTGTTTTGTATCGCATCGGCTGAGCTGCGCGACGCTTCCTCCCAATGTTCGAGCTCGTTGACAAGCCGGTCGCTATACCGTGCCAGAGATGCCCAAAGCCTTCCTGTCGTTGATTCATCGACTGCACGGCCTTTTCCGGCTCTTGTAATTACCACACTCGCTGCCTGCACAAGGCGAGGTTGTATCCTGGATGGTTCACGCATTCGAATCGTAAGTTGAGTGAGTTTTACTTTTGTAATCTGTGGTGTCTTGTTAAGCAGGGTTTCTTCATTGTCTGAGTGGTCTTTCCCCAAGGACAGTCGTAATGACGGGGGCCCTTTGCCATCGAGGACTTGCGACCAGTAGAACAGCCATCGCCGCTGGCTCGGTATGCTGACACCCATCTTGGGCTTTCGGGTGAGTGAGATGTCCGGATGATATCTCGAAGGGTGCAGAGAAGGTTTCATACGTCTAGACGTGTGGAGGTCAAGAACTTTTTCTAGTGTGTTCACCATTGGCACTGATGAA
This sequence comes from Boletus vinaceobasis, assembly GCA_038092335.1. Taxonomy (NCBI): domain Eukaryota; kingdom Fungi; phylum Basidiomycota; class Agaricomycetes; order Boletales; family Boletaceae; genus Boletus; species Boletus vinaceobasis. The sequence goes on from JBBPQE010000045.1 coordinate 47,914, forward strand.
ACCTGGGGTGGATCCGCGCCAGAAGGGACAGAAGCAGAGCGATGAATTGTGGCGGGTAACACTGTGGACGTGTCTGTAGACGGAGTCTGCAGACTCTCCCCATCGCTGATCAGCGACCATTCGCTGAAGCTGTCATGGAGAGAGCTGGGTATCGGCGCGGAGGATGAAGCGTAAAGTGAGAGCAGATATGCGCACGCCATAGTGCCTGACCGCCCTTTTCCAGCTAGATTGCCAAACGGCGTCGCACTAAGAACGGAAGGAAAAGATAGAGACATCTACCTTTACAGTGGAGCACTGCTACTCGGGCATCCGAGCCAGATAGCCAAGCATGTATTTCTCGCGTGACCAACATGAGATATACAAACGGCGGAACGCTATGAAATGGTGGGTATAACAAGGAATGTCCTTGCACGAAAACAAAGGGGACTGACTGGTGATCCGGGAAAGGATATCTGCTAACACGACCCTCAAACACGCTTTCGTGGTAGGCATTTTCTCTCAGGGGGCAGAGGTTAAACACCCAGAAATTGGAGCCGTGCCGAGCTGATAGGAACCGCTGGACGTCCGTACGGTTGTTGCGATAGATACTCTCCATCCCGACGGCAGGGAAGCCCATGACAATGATCTGATCCGTCACATAGGCCAAGTCTTTATCAATGACGTGAAATCCCCATCCCAGAGTGAAAGGGGGTGATCGTACCTAGTTCGAGGTTGAGTTGGTCGTCCCTGAAACGAGCTTTTTTCCCCGAAACCAAGCGTTTTAGGTAGAGAGACATAACAGTTAGTGCAACTTAGTAGTAGTACAAGTCGTTTTTACGGTGATTACCTCAGCAAGCATTATATATGTCATTTTGCTGTTGAGCCAAAAAGTGCAAAGCTGTCGAGCGATGGACGTCCCGTCGACGACGCTCTCGACACCGACAAAACGCTCAGGGTCGCCCCCACTCAACCAACGTCCGTCAAAACGTCCATCGACGTCCTCGCCAGAGGAGGGCGAGCTCGACGACGGCGAAGCCTCTGCCCTGCCACCGTCATCCCACCTCTCCCCAGACCTGCCCCCTCGACCATCATCGCCGACGTCCACGGACAAGTTCGAGTCAAAGATAAAGTTCCCTTTCAAGGCAAAGTTGCCCCCGTCATCCGCCGAGCCTCGCTCCTCTTCGCGCTTCGGACCCGACGACAGGAAGCCCGCACAGCAATATGATCGTGCGCCAGAAGACGACCATCGTCGCGACAAGCCAAAGTTTCGTGACCACCGTCAGCAAGATGGCCCATCCTCACGCCGTCGCATGGCAGACAGCTGGGTGCCTGATGAACGCAGCTGGGACAGAGACCGCGACAGAGAGCGGGACCGGCGGCCACCCCATGCACCATGGGACCCTTCACGGGACAGAGACTGGGACAGACACTCGTACGACAGCCGCTCTTACAGGCCCCATCCACCGCCCCCACTGATGCCACCGCGTGGCGCGCGAGACCGGTATCCAGACAGAAATTTCGACAGAGATGTCCCCCGTGATCTCGCACGCACTCCTCCACTTCCGCAATCACATCGTCCCCGCTCTCCCTTCTCGTTACGCCAGTCCCAGTCACGTTCCCCTTCCCCGTCTTCCCCAAATCATCATCGGAAACACAGACTTCCGACCCGTCGGTCACCCGCTCCTGCATTCTCGCCCTTGTCCAGGGACTTCCGTTCAGACAGAATGCGCCCTGAACCCTGGGAGCGTGACCAACGACCAAGGAACAATGACGTTCATTGGCGCTCGGGTGCACCTCCACCGGGTGCAAACAGGGCAGGACGTCGAAATATTGCGACCCACGAATTTCCACCCACAGGTAAGTTACAGATTTGATGAATACGTCTCGGAGTATGACTATCATATTGACAGACGCGGAACATCCTCCTGTCTCGCCGTCACCTGTATCCCCTAGACGCACGCCGCCGCCACCGCGTTCCCCAGTGCCGCCTGCACCGCCCTCTGAGCCCATGGAAGAGTCTACGACTGAGGATTCGGTGCAAGTCAAGGATGACAGTCTACCTGCGGCTCACACAGCAGTGTCCATTGTTCTCAAACGTCCTAACGCTCCACGCGACGACCATTCCCCATCCCCGTTGCCATTACCGCCTGCAAGAGAGGAGGATATTCAGAGAGCGCGGGAGAAACGGGCTGCAATTGGCGATGTTGATGAGAGAGGTGGGCAGATTGGTGAAGGCGGGAGGTTCACAGTGACGGTGGGAAAGAAGAAGCGAGAACCCGTGGAGAGGTCGCGCAAAGAGGAGATGGAAGCCTATGGAAGGACCTTTGAGGGATGTGGCAAGCAGTCAGATTATAATGCCACGACAAAGGTTGGGGAAGGGACGTTTGGGTAAGTGGTGTTTGTCGTGTGATTGTGCGGTATGCTGACCCTTACCCATCGTATTTGCGCTACCCAGTGAAGTCCACAAAGCAGTTCAAGTGTCTACAGGTCGAGCCGTGGCTCTGAAACGCATTCTCATGCACAACGAGAAAGAAGGAATGCCTGTGACTGCTCTTCGGGAAATCAAGATTCTCAAGGCCATGAAGCACCCATGTATCGTGGATATTGTCGACATGTTTGTGGTTCGGAGTGGGTTCTAGTTTCCTTGTTCTTCCATTTCCTCACACATGTTCGCATCGGCACTAACGTGATTGGCGTGACATAGGTAAAGGCAAAGAGTCTCCTCTCTCAGTGTACATGGTCTTTCCGTACATGGACCACGATCTCGCAGGGTTGTTGGAGAACGAGAGAGTAAAGCTACAGCCCAGTCAGATCAAGTTGTACATGAGACAACTCTTGGAAGGAACGGAGTATATGCACCGAGTGAGTATCCTGTTTCGATTCCACATCAGATCTTGTGACGAACGTACGCATACACACAGAATCATATCCTTCATCGTGACATGAAAGCCGCCAACTTACTCATCTCTAATAGCGGATCCCTACGTATAGCCGATTTCGGTCTCGCACGCGCATTCGACCCCTCTATCGTTCTCCCATCGACAGGTGGTGACTCCCAAGGCAAGGGTGGAAAATACCCGGACGGGAAGGAAAAGAGGTACACAAACTGCGTTGTGACGAGGTGGTATAGGCCTCCTGAGTTGCTGCTTGGAGCGAGGCAGTATGCAGGCGAGGTCGATATATGGGGCATCGGGCGAGTTATCTCTCCGATTCTTTATGGCTTTGTCACGTTGGACTGGTGGACTAATCGGCCACCTACAGCTGTGTCCTTGGTGAAATGTTCATGCGCAAGCCGATCCTTCCTGGGACGTCCGATATCGATCAATTGGAGAAGATTTGGCAATTGTGTGGGACACCCAACCAGCACACATGGCCCAACTTCGATGCACTACCCGGGTGTGAGGGGGTAAAGCGGTTCCAAAATCACCTAAAGAAGTTGAAGTCTACGTTTCTCAGGTGGGCACCCGATGACATGAGATTCGTTCATTGAGCATGTGTTGACGTTCTTCGCCCTCGGTTGTGTGTAGCATTAGCATCGGCCCAGAGACGTGTGATCTCCTAGACAAACTCCTGACGTGTAATCCGCGGGATAGGATCACAGCTTCCCAGGCGCTCGATCATGATTACTTCTGGACGGACCCGTTACCTGCCGATCCCAAAACGTGAGTTGCCACCGTCGATCCACTTCCTCTCCGTACTCATGTTACCTGGATCCTCAGACTCCCTGTCTATGAAGCCTCACATGAATTTGACAAGCGAGGACGTCGAAACAACCTCCCGCCGCAACAACACCCCCACCCACCTCCCGAACACGTACGTCCTGCGCTTCAACACGGACAAGGGTTCTATGGGCACCCCCCACCCGGACGTCCACCACCTGTCATGTTCGCTGCGTTGATGCAGCAGACACAAGGCCCACCTGGCGCTGGTATACCCATCGGCGGTGGATACGGGCCCCCGCCACCTGGCGCATACGGACAACCAGGACCGGGTATAGGACTCGTGAATGGGTACGGCGCGCCGCCCCCGCCGCCTCCGCCGGGTTACCCACCGCCATTACCGATGCCATCCTATGGCCATGGACACGGACACGGACACGGACACGGACATGGACGGCATCACCCGGTTGACAGAGGCGAGAGGGGTGAGAAGGGTAGTGCTTCAAGACCACCTCTGCATCCGTCATTACCTGTACGGCCTCCGGGGTTACCTCCGAAACCGTCTGTACCACTCGGCACTGGAGGGGGCCGGCACGAGCGAGAGAGAGAGAGAGAGAGAGATTGGGATCGAGAGCGGGGGAGGGAGCGAGAGCGAGGGAGGTATGGAGGGCCAGCCACGGGAGGCGGGAATGAGAATGGAGGAACTGGGAGCGGCAGTGGGGGGCTCAGTGGAGGGTTACCATATTCATAGGGTGCGTGCATGCGTGCGTTGTGTTTTCCTAATCACCCCTCTCGTCGGCACTGCCCCTGCTGCCCCGGTTCAATGTAGGCCAACACACACTTGAATCGATATTCGCATCAAACGCACCTCGTCATTGTTGTCTCGCATAGCACATACATACATTTATTACAATCAATCAATCGACCATTTAGTGTTGGGTTTATCAGTGCAAACTGTGGTGTAGATAGATAGTGACCATCCCGGAACTGTGGAATTCAGACATATGTTATTCGGAAAGGTGTACATATGACTGAACACCCGGAGCTCCTTGCAGATGAATCTGATCTCGTCATGCAAGAGGGGATCCGTCGCGGCGCAAACTGTCTGAACCCCACTCTTTTGGGTGGGCTGAGACCTCGAGAATGTATGTATGCAGGACCGTCATTCGATTGACTATCAGGGTGGTAGTTGGCGATATAAAAGGGACAGCAAGCATGAATCGCTGAAGCAAAAATCTAGCATGCATCGACAAAGGATGCTAGAGTACCCTTTGGTGTATTCGGGAACGATTCGGTCCTCCGATGGACGATCTGTCTTGAATATCGTTCATCGTCGAGTCGTGGACCCCTACTTGATGTCTTATCGAGACGTGGTCACCTATTGTTCCGTTTCCGTTTCCATCTCACGACCTGCAATGAAAATGGCCATCTTGGTGCGACTAAAATGGGACACCTTGTCTGGGCTCATCTGAATTGGGCTTTCCGGTGTGCCCTACTAGGCCTAGCTGGACACTCCGGCCGGACATGACTGAAACAACCAAGTGTGTAAAATATGCAACGATGTGTGTGGTCGGCATGAATCAAAGGGGTGGGGATAGCATTTCTATAGAGCCAAGGATATTCAAGAGAGCCTACCCCAAAGGGATGAACATCAAAGAACGCAATATAGATCGGTCACGTACCATCTACGCTTCCACCGAGCGTCTCCGTCATCACACCTGATCTCCAGTGTCAGACACAGACACGCTCCCAAACCAGTGCCGCCTCATCACGTTCCCCTCGTCAAAGTCCGCACGTCCGACAAACCGCTCGCCGCGTACGAGACGGGGTAACCAATAAATATCGTCCACCCACATCTGGTCGTACGGGATGTGTGGCAGGTCCGTGCTGTCAGGGACAGCGGAAGGGATGGGGGCACTCGGCGCGTTGGAGTCGCAGTCAAACGGGACGAGACCTCGCGCGTAGAGACTGTCGTCTGAGAGAGAGAACCAGCCTGGTTTCATCTCGTCCGACCTGCATTACCCGCCATCATATTCCGAGAGGGAAGCCAGAGGCGATGTGCAAACAGTGCAAAAAGGGAAGGGGGCAAGCGCATCAGCAACAGGACATCCACCCCCCCGCGCGCACAGAAGAAATGGCTGGGTCGGTACTCACTCGGTCGGTACTCCGACATGCTCGCGTGCAGCATAGATCCGGATATCGAACGCCCAGTCGATACCATGGATGACGAAGAGGAGCGTCCCAACATACTCGAGCGGTGCGTCGATCCCGGCTTCTTCCTGCTCGTAGTCAGTCGGTGCCCCAGTGCCAGAGGTCAGAGAGTGCGAACGAGGTGGCGGGAAACAACACGGACCTGAAGTTCTCGTCGAGCAGCTTGCGCAGGCGTCTCGCCTGGGTCGACTTTGCCTCCAAATCCATTGTACCTGTCATGTCATCCACACAGCACGTCAACAACACGTTATCGCCATGATGCCCGAGTCACAAGTGTGCATCGAGTCGATCGAGGAATGCGTTTTAGCACTCGCAAGTCCTCGCCTCCTCGACAAGGACGCGAAGGCACGTTGAAAGGTGGAAGCGACGTCGGAAAATGACTTACAGACCAGCACCAAAGCCACGTTTCTTGAACCCGAGTAATAGCTAGATTGACCGAGAAATGGGCGATTACAAGCCACCGTGCGGTCCAGTGAACGACTGTTCGCTGAGCAAACGCGTATGGACATGCATACCTTGTTACCTTCAATGACGAACGCGTTCGTGTAGAGGCGCGTGTACTTAAATGACAGCCATTCGTGTTCACACCCACCCTGTGCATACACGTGGGCTTCCACGTCGCCGAGAGCTGGAGGAACGTCCGAGTTGGCGGCCATTCGAGCAGGGAAGTGTAGAAGAGGTTTAATTTGGCCCTCGTGTCCACCACAGTCAGTCAGTACTAGTACTCGAAATCTAATACATAATGAGGTCAGGAACAAGACATAAAAAAGTTAGTGGATTATTGAGTAAAGTGTAGCGTAAAAAGTTGGTCCTGCATGAATTTCAGTGACGCTTGGACCAGAGTTAAGAGGAAGCTTTCCACTAGGGAACCTGGAAGGTATTGCCCGAGCACAGTACAGTAGTCACTCACAAATCCTATCCGATCCGGGTCCTTCTTTCCCTCTGCAGGTTAACGATCATATCCACCGCACGATCCCTCGCATCCTCCAACGAAAAGCCATCCAAATTCGACTCCCCACTCTCTTCGAACACGTTCGATCCAAGGACCCGATGAAGGTGCAACGCCACGTCCGCTTCACTCTCCTTGCCACCCGCTTCCCAAGCTAGAGTCGGCGTAGGCGATGGGGTAAATTGGCTCGTAAATACTTGGCTGTACAGAACCGTGGCGCGAAGCAAGGCAAGAATGTCTTCATTTGCAGCGTCCACTTTCAGATCGTCGATCTCAAGGCTAAACCACCCGTCTTGCCATGCCTTTGCAAGCGCGTCGGACAGTAGGCCGATGTCACCGCCGAGACTGCGACCATAGGAGAGTGTTGCGCTCCATGTCCTCGAATCCTTGGTTGACGGGAACTCGCAATCACTTTCTCGGCCTTGAGAAACGCGGTGGATGAAGAGGGAGGACGCATGTGAATGCAGGCGTTTGCGCAAGAGACTGGACGCGAGAGACGCGATGGGAGAGGAACCAGGGAGAGGCTTAGATGTTTTCATGCACTCCATAGCTTCCGAAACCGTCATGGAATCGAGCACGAGACGCTGGTATGCTGATGCCTCGGCAGATTCTGCTAGTCCGCTAGCACGGTTCCAGAGTGCTCGGGCTCGGGTCTCGGTAAAGGGTAGCGACTGGGCAAGCAACGCGAGCGTGCAGAGGTCAGAGACCAACATTTCGGAGGCCGCTTCCGTTCCAGCAGACCCTAAGCAGTGAGAGAGATGGTTGTAGACTTGCCAGCGCATCGACATTGATACTGTCTCAGACAGGAGAACCATAAGTTCCGCGAGTCGCGTCCATGCTCGTCGCTCGCGTCGCGTTTCAGATCCGCTTTGCGCCTGGAGAGCACCAAGGGACCCCCGAACCATTCCGAACCATCTGGTGCTAACATTCAGGGCGCTCGAGAGGTGATGAAACTCATCAACTGCCCCTCTGGAGTTTAGCGCGTCAGTGAGCGGATTTGACACTTCCTTGGCGCGCACGGTATATTCGGTGGAGGACGAGTCGGGTTCAGAACCACAGTCGCTGACATCAGGAGAGTCTGGAAGGTCTGGCGTTTCACGCGAGGGGCCGGCATGCGCCTGATAAATCAAGGACGCAAATGGCATGAGCTGGATCAATCGTGACCGGTAGGCCCTCCGAGGCACTGGGATCCAAGGAATAACGATAGAAATGAAGGCCGCCAAGGATGCAAGCAGGTGAACGACTTGTATAACATCATTCCATGTCCAACCTATCGCAGGTCGGGCAGAAAAATCCGAGGAAATAGCATGGGATAAGACGGAGCCTTGATGAGTGTGGTGATGTGAAGCTGGCTGGGAAGTGGAGGTCAATGGTGAGTTGAAGAACGAGAAAAGCGCAAAGACAGCAAGGAGGTATTGTTGGGGCTGAGCAACCTGAGAAGCCATGGGGGGAACTACGATGCCTTGCTGGCCAGGATTGGCGAGTAACACAGGGACAGCTGGGGTGATCGGAGGAGGAACATTGGGTTGTATTTTCCGCGGGCGACCCCGTTTACGCTTTTCAAGTACGACACCTGGCGCAGCGACGGGGACCTCACCGCCTGGACCGGGAGGAACAGGAGCAGCGGGAGCAATCTTGCGTTTCTCCCTCTTCGAGGCGTCGATTTTAGGTTTCTTTCTTGCACGTTCTGATGTATCACCATCGTCGTCACCATCACCATCACCATCACCATCTTCATCGTCGCTGGCTTCTTCTGTACCTTCGTAATCGATCTCGTCCTTCTCAGGACCTCCAAACTTCTTCGTCCACTCAATCTCCCATTCGGTCAGAACGTTCTGTCCGCCAGGGAACCCGCAGATCAACGTTCGCAGCCCATCTTGTTCACGTTTCAGTCTAGCCTCTCGCCTCTTCAGGACACTGCAGAGGGGAGTAAGTGACATGCTCATGACCCTGATTACCGTCAGATTACCGAATATATTCCACCGCTTTTCCAAGTACGTTTGCCTTGCTTCCTTTTCTTGCAACCTTGACACCGTCAACATAACCACGATCATCTGCTTTGTATTCATCACTCCTGTTGTTCTGGTCTAGAACGCGAAGCGCTGGAACAGCGGATTTGAGACTTTGAATGCGGGCATTCAAATTAGTGCGGTATCGGCGTTCGATGGTAGTGTGGCTTGTCTTTGGACGGCCCGTCAATGCGGTGTTTATGACATGCGTTTGGGGACCTTGAGCAGTATGTATCGGAGGAGCTGGGGAAGGAGTGGAGGGGACGGGTTGCTGCACTGCCAGGTGCGATTGGAAAGGAGCCACGAACGGCCCATTAGTCTGAGAAAAGAAGGCAGAGACAGTATCTGGTGTATGTATAAGCGTCCAGTGAAGCCACTCGAGAACAGAATCTGACATACCTGCAATAGATCTTGTGACTGCGGGAGCCGCTGGGGAAGCACGCGTACTGGACGAGCTGCCTGGGCTAGATGGGCTAAGCCCTGGAAGGCTTTCGTCTGCGGAAGCCGAGGCTGAGCTGAGTGTCGGTGACGAGAAGGAGAATGGGTAAGAGGGAGTGAGCAAGTCTTGGTGTTGGAAGGGGACTGTGGGCGTGGGATGGATAGGTCCCTTTCCATCGATGAAGAGCGCGTTGGGATCGACAAAAGCGGAGAGGGCGGGGTCATTGAAGTCGAGGTCCATCGGGAGCGAAAAGTCGAAAGGTGCGTCCAACTTTGCATCATGAGTATTGTTGAGGAGCATGTAAAGCGGGTCGGATGGATCCAACACAAAGTCGGGTACCGCGCTGTCGGCGCTATCTGTTTCGGAGGCGCTCATTGTCGTCGAAAGTGAGGGTAGAGGAAAGAAGGACGATGCGAGCACTTGAAGATGGTATATGTCCGCTTCGATAGTATGGCACCACTTTGGACGAGTGGGACCACTTTGATTTATCGATGTCTATATTGGGTATGTTATTCTCACATAAATCATTCAAGTTTCACAGCTGCGACTTGGCTTTCCCCACTGGTCAACAGCCATGAAATCAAAGGGCCGCGACGTACGCCCAGACGTTGGTACGTACATCTTTCTCATACTCCGATTTTTTCTCCGTCCAACCTTGCCCAGATTTCAGTTACTTTGGCGGCGCGGAATCTCTCACGGAGGGAAAACGCTCCCCCCGACGTACAGTCGTCGCGTCTCCGATTGTACAAAATGACGATGGCCGATCATACCCAGGACCTCCCCAGGACCCCGCTGATTTCCTCTGGCTGATGACCGAGGAGCCTCACCGCTCTCGGCGAATGGCAATCATGAAAGCGCATCCTGATGTCGTCAAGCTCATGGGCCATGAGCCTCTCACCAAATACGTCGTTCTAGCTGTTGTATCCCTACAGCTTTTCATCGCCATACAACTCCGGCACTCATACCCCCTCTCTTTTTGGTTCTTGTTCCTCGCATATGCGGTTGGCGGCACGGCGAATCACAATCTTTTCCTTGCCATTCACGAGATTACCCACAACCTCGCCTTCAAAGGCATCGACGCTAACAAAGCATTGGCTGTCTTTGCGAACTTACCCATTGGCATACCCTATTCTGCTTCTTTCAAGGTCTGTCGTACATCCTACTGCGCGTGCATTGCTGCTCACCTCATCGCCGAAAGAAATATCATTTGGAACATCACAAACATCTTGGTGAAGATGGTATAGACGTAGATCTTCCCACCCACCTGGAACTCCTTTGTCTTAACAATGTTCTTGGAAAGACATTCTTTGCGTATGTGACCCTGCCACTTGGCTATAACAATGCCTCAGCCCTCCGCAAGCACTTTCCAGATATTCTTCTACGCCTTGAGACCTGGCTTCGTCCGCACACAGAGGTTAACTAAATGGCATTTCATCAACTTGGTCGTCCAGCTTGTGTTTGACTATGTCTTGGTGCAAACACTCGGTATTCGACCATTGTTGTACTTGCTGTTCTCTAGTTTCTTTGCTGGTAGTCTACATCCATGTGCCGGTCATTTCATTGCCGAACACTACGTCTGGGATGGTCTCAACCAGGAAACCTACAGTTATTATGGGCCCCTCAACATTCTCGCCTACAACGTATGTTTGTTCCCTTCCGCACCGTCCTGTTGGCTGACTCTGTCGATCAGGTGGGATACCACAACGAGCATCATGATTTCCCATCCGTCCCTTGGACCCGCCTGCCCGCGCTCCGTGCCCTCGCACCCGAGTTTTACGACCTGATTCCTTCACACCCCAGTTGGTCCATGGTCATTATAAACTTCATCCGCGACCCCGAGGTTGGCATCTTTGCACGTGTGAAGAGACCCACGAAGGGTATTCCGCTCAGTGGCCAGGTCACCCCGAGTGGGAGCTGCAGCGGGTCGGAGAAGGGGTGAGGACGGTTTCATCGATGGACTGACTAGCGATGCTTCATTAATGGTATTTTGTACATGCGAGTCTCGGAATGAAACAGTTGAAACGTCGCCAAGTTGATCGATGTCATCGATACCAACATGAATGTAATGCATTTGTATTCCGACCAACGGACATTTTTATGAGCACAGGTATGCTGACAGGTACAGTATGTGCGCAGCCCCCACACGGTTGAAAGCTTCGTCGACCCTTTTCTCTGCTTCCTTCTTTACGCTTATTGACTCTATCAGAAACAACATGAACAACATGCCACTCAAATCGGGACACGCTTTGGCGGCCCCGAAGGCTCCAGTGACTGGAAAGCGTCATAGCAGGATAGACACCGACAAGCTTATCGAGCGTCCATACCTTCCCCGTGCATCTGTGGCGCCAAGCGCCGAGCAGCCCGATGGAAGTGCCCGCCACGCTGAAAAGTACGCGGACTACGTCAGTACCTCTCTCATCTAGTCACTGGCATCTTCCAGTCTCAACGACGTTTGACCCCTCTTAGTCTGTCATGCAGCAGCACTGCGTGTATTGGGATAGGGACAGCGATGGGGTCATTTGGCCGATCGACACTTGGCGGGGGTTCCGCGATCTTGGATTCAACCTCTTATTTTGCTTCCTGGCGATGATCGTGGTCCACGCCACGCTATCGTTGCCCACCAGGTCAGTTGGTTGCGCGGTAGTGGCACCGCCAGCATTGACGCGAGTTCATTCTGTTTCAGACTCGCCATCAGCTACATTCCTGACCCCTTTTTGCGCATCTACATCCAGACGATCCATGCTGACAAGCATGGATCCGATTCGGGCGTATTTGATACCGAAGGCCGCTTCATCCCGTGCAAGTTTGAGGACATGTGGACCAAGGTCAGTCGATGTCCCACAACACCAAGCTCGGTTTCGTTGACGCCGAATGCTGTATTATAGTACACGACGACGAATCCGAGGGGTATGCCTCGTACGACGATGAGTCTGTACGAACTCTGGTTGTTCACGCACGGGAACCGACTCGCGATGGATCCGTTTGGATGGATCGCTGGATTCTTGGAGTGGGTGACGACGTTTTTGCTAGTACAACAGGACGGGATGGTCGACAAGGAGGACGTGCGGCGTGTGTTGGACGGATCGCTGTTCTTTGAGATTAAGCAGATGCGGAAGAGCGAGCAGGGCTGGACCAAGGGATGGGGTTTAGGCGGGGATGGGTTTATTGGCGGGGAGAAGTTGCTTCCGTTTGGGCTCTGAGCTCGGTCGCGCAGGTCGCCTTGTGAGTGGTTGGGCGTGTATTAGATACTGGACTTTTTAGATTATCGACTGCATGTATTGATTTGTCTTGTCGTCCGACGGCATACAACCGTGGTGACTCAAATCGTTGTCCGCAGGAATCGCCCGGTCTAGACAAAATTCATCCAGCAAGGCTAAGCGACCTATTTCCCCCTAAGCGTCGAGAACCAACCGGGACGTGCAACAATAGTGTTGGAACGACTCTGCCTGAAACCGTACACGGGAAGTGGAAAGTATGGTCTGACTTCTCTTGCCTCGTGGTCAGATACTCAAAGTCTGGGTGGTGACAGCGGTGAGCGGCATGTCTGCGATCAAGGAACCAGTGATAAGCGTCACCGTCATCTCTCAATCTTTTGCAGGATATTGTTTTCGGTCAAAGGCGGCTGATCATGCATGCCGCTGAATGTATGGCTGCAACGTCCAAACGTCCAGCCTGTCGCGCTCGATTTTTTGCAAATCGGGAAGCATCCCTGTAGACTAGCACCGCGGCGCTCGTCGAGTCGCATATATCATGAAAAGGTTTGGGTTACCTCGATTCTTAACGTTGCTTGTTCATACTTGACGCCTTGACGTACATAGATGGCGAGCATCAGTAGTGCCCAGAGTGGTTTGTCCAACCGCTGCCTGTAACGTCGAAGGAAAGCATAAAACAAAGAACCATCAAGTCGATCTCAGGCAAGTTTCACAGTACCTTCTCAAGTTCTCGATCCAGTATGGCATCAAGCGTGGTTCAAGAACACCACGTCTCTTCGTTGGCTTGTGTCAGGTCACCCGGGCCAAGCCTCGGGCGAGTCGCTTGTTGGACCTGTCCAGACCATGCCTGGCCCTGGCACGAGACCCTCGGTCGATGGAGCTGCCAGGAAAGGCACTGTCAGGCCGTCCAAGCGTTCCTATTCAATGCAGTTGGTGCTCAGGGGCATGCGTGTGAATGCGATAGCACCGGGGCCCGTCGTCCACTGCTCTGCAACCAGCATATGCACAGGGGCGCCGAGGAGATGCAAGGGCCTGGCGTGGGGATGCCAATACACAGACGTGCGACCCCGGCCCAACCCCAACAAGGCTTTGTGTGAACACGAACAGCAACGCGTCCCACAAGCACAAACTGGATGGGTATGTTTTTTCAGACGATATCCACGTTCGTAAATAGCAAAGTTCGTGATTGGTTTCCCCGCATCGTATTCTGTTGCTAACGCGGAAAAGTATAATACGTTCCTGCTAATTGCAGCGTCATCAATCTTCTCTTGCCAATTAACAACCATCAAACCTTTTTACCAAGACCTGACTTTGTCACCCGAATACCTTCGGAAGATCAGCAGACGCAAGAAAATGCATGATTACGTAGCGGTATAATCATGATTGCACGACGCAGGAAACTCGTGCAGCCAAGAGCTAGCATAGACGGACAACACGACGTGAATGCTGGTTGTGTCCAAATGCAAGAAGAACGTGGGATATTGCGGGAAATAACAAGTTCGAGTATCGTAGGCGCAATGCAGTGCAAAGAAAGGTCTCACTCCTAGGGAAACGCACGCCAAGAAGAGTGCCATATGATACAAACGAGACCGTGAGGCTTAAGCCATTAAATCGACGAGGATAGTGATGATGCCAAGGACTATTTATAGGAAATCCGAATCAGCGTCCAACGATGTCCAGAGGGGGGAAAACCGACCAATCTCAATGCCAATCAACGCAATGACGATCTGTTCAAGCCGCTCTGCGTGCCTGCTGGAAACCGATTCCTTGAGGAGCTGAAGCATGTCTTGAAGGACCTGTTATCACTCCAACCGTCAGCGGCGGGCCGCATAAGCCGCACTAAGCGAGCCAGCTCAACGGACCTCTACGCGCGTGTTCAACAGATCGATACGTTGGGGAACCTCTAGGTAGCTCCTCGCAGCTTCATAGAGAGGTTGCAAATCGGGGTACGTCTGTCTCTTTCCGTTAATGTCCGCGGAGAACGAGAGCACTCAGTGTGCAAAACAAATGCATACCCAAAATACCTCCTGCGAATGATATGATCAGACGCCAACGCCACTGGTCCGATGGACGTAAAAGATGGACAAAGTAAACGTACCGGTGAGTCTAGTACGGATCCGACGGTGTTAATGTTCGTCCGCAAGATGAATAGCTCTCCCGTTTTACGCATGATCTCTATTCTTCACGCGTTCGCGAAGTGCGTCGCGAATTCGAAAGGGGGGGCAACACACCTTGATGGGACATTCCGATCTTGCCTGTTTCTGATAGTGTTTCAGGAATGTCCTTTGTTTCTTCTATTTTTGAGGATATGAGCTCCTCAAACTAAGACGAGAATAGGTTAGCTAAGAACTGCCAAGGAAGAACATCAAACACACCAATGATATCTTGACCGATTGGGAGAGGGCGTGTGAGAGTGACAACTTGGTCCTACGGTCCGTGGTTTTATGGCATAACATAACGGAGTGATATGAATGAACTTACATGTATCCTGAGCCAAGCCGCAGAGTGATCACATCATTATATATTCTTTTCAGGAAATCAGATTCGGGCTATACGGCTTAGATCCCCACGCTGAGAAAAGAACACATACCGACTATAGTTGGCGTAGTAATAATTCAAATCTTCCATCTCGACGTCGTTGGGCACTAGGTAAAATATTTGCAAACAATCGTGTTCCGGAGACCACGCGACTTACTCAGTCTATCCACTTCGAATCGTCGTCTAACAAATCGTCATGTGGATACTTGAGAGACGAAACAGACGGGCTCACATGGATGCGAGGAAACGTCTCTCTTGAGCCTCTGACATGCCCCAAATCACGACCGTGCCGTAGCCAAAGACAAATATCTCTGCCTCGTTGGGCATGGCATGGAACTTGCTCCTCTTCTTCTTGGCCGGGTAAGCGCTACTTGCTTCAGCCATCTGTAGGTTCAACTCTGGGATGCCGAGCAAGTCTCCCGCTTGATTACTATGCTCCACATGGTTTTCCGAACTGCTTGACGGTTCATAGGCATACGGGGTGTAGATCACGTCGTCGATGATCTTTGGATCGGTATGGTACGCAACGCGTCTTGCATTGAAAAACTTGATGAGCTCAGGAAGCAAGTACGACCTGTCACCACAACGTCACATGTCAACGCTTCTAACGAGACGGAAAAACAAAACCCCCAGAAAAACGAAAATGAAAGAAGCGTGAAGAAACGTACTGGGCGGTGGCATAGGCAGTCACCCTCGGCAGCGACTTGGCCTTCTTCTTGGTCAGCCTGAGCGCATCACGTCGTGCGGTACCCTGAGGAATCCGAGATATCTGTCGTAAACGCCCTTCCGCGCCCTCTTCGTCGTCTTCTTCATCTCCGTCAGCCTCCTCCTCTTCTTCGTCGTCGCCTTCGTCCGTGTCCCCAGCGACGTTCGAACCTTCTTCGAGTTCAGGAGCGGGTCGTGTTGCTGGGCCTGGGGTTGTCGGTTGGTCAGGCAGAACCTTGAGTTTCCCGGCCGTCTTGGTAGTGCGGTTCGCCCCACGAATCTTTGGCTCCACTTGGCTGGTCGAAGGGGACACCGGCGGATTCGTCTTTGGGAGAAGTGGTTTCGAGGACATTATGGTTCGTGTATATAGACTCTGAACGACAGGGTCGTGCTCGTCGTCTGGCACGACGTTCGGCGGTCCAGTTCAAAAACAGGATATCCTTTCTCAAAAGATAAATAAATAACTATTTATTTATTCAAATCAGGACATAGAATGACATCATTTGCGATATTACTTGAAATTATTGGCATACGCCTAATTATTTTAGCTTTTGCAAGTATGAGACTTTGTTTTTTAGTCGCGTCGTTTTGCGCACGGAGACGCGATCCTGGGACTCAAAGGTCAGTATTTCTTCGTCCCCGCCCAACTCATCCGCAGCGCTCGGCGCCCTGACATTGAGAACCCAAATGTTTTCACAAGACCGTCAGCATGATCCCCGAGTCCCCGCGCCCCGTATTAATCCCTCAGCGGCTGCGCACGCGAGGTACGCATCCCAAAAGCGACGCAGTGACTCACCAGCCGAACCGCATCACGAAAACAATCTACCTGTCCATGGTTCAGGTACAAATGAAAACCTGGAGCCCCATCGCCAAGCCTCCGCCCATCGGGGCCTATGATACACACACACGTTTTGTGTGCAGTTTCGGGTCCTATCCGCCAAGCCTTGGTCCCTGAAACGATTCGGTCAGATTTACGTTTTGCAAGGTATATAGGTAGGACGGAGATATAATATGCCTAGGGTTTTGGCGTCGCGCCCGTCGCTGTGTTTCGCTCTCGATCACTGCACACGTCGGTCGTCTTGATACCCGTTTCCCACCTGACCCAAACACGGATTGGACCGGCGGCCAACTCGAGACGGTGTAGCTAATCATATCGTACGCAGAGCCACGAAAGCCCTCGGCCCCAGGGAACCAATGTCTGAAAATACCTAGTCCGCGGTCTGATTACCACACTAGCTCCGTTTGTATAGACGGAGCCTGAGCGCGGACTATTTTGAATCTGGATCTTGTAGTCAAAATCAGCCTTGTCGAGGACCTCCATGTTAAGTTAACTCGACGGACTCCGACGATACGGCGCCTCGCCTTTTTGCGCCAAGGTAATAATGATCACCTCCCGATTGGTCCACGACCTCGTCGTCGTGGCCCCAAGCCCGGCGAAAGGGGAACAAGATCATGCTATTCAAAGTGCAATAAGACGGTCGAACCCCGGCTGCGACCAGCGTTCACCTGATAAGAATCGACCGCACAGTCGACCCGCCCCGGTATCTTCCGTCATTCTCCCGCGCCATCAGTTCCTGCGAAGAATTCCATGCTGACATTAGGTCCGTCCTCAGCCTGGCCGTCTCTTGTTCCTTGTGCCATCAGCGAGCGAAATTAGCCGAGAACCTGGTCAACCAGTCAGGTCCAATCATGACCACGCAAGGCCAAGGGATGGTCGTCCCTTCTTCGTCCGTGCGCCTTTTCCCGAGCTTCTTTTGGCCGCTGCTAAGCCGATCATCCGAAGTTTGTTCAGGATGAAACGTCGCACATGCGGATCCATCGCGAACGGAAGGGTGATTACCATATAGACCCAGGGCATATACTGCCTTCAAATCCGCCGGATACAGCGTGTCTTCTCCATCTTCCCATCCAGCACGGGTAGCGGATAGTCTCGACCAACGATGCAGCCGACATGCTATTGCACACTCAGAGGCCCCAAGTGCGGCGTATATATAACCTTTCGCCGAACACGAAAGCGTTGAACAAAAAACGAAACTCAATACTCAAAAATCTGGCACTGGGAACAGACTCTCACCTTGTCTGGGAGGTTCTGGGCAGTATTTACGTACGAGCATGCCGGACTTGTCAAATTTCTCGGGAAAGGAGACCACCCCATAGATACGATCTGGACCTAATTTTAGTAAATCCGTAGTGCAATTACCGCTCGCGGAAATTTCGCAATACTGCGAGAAAAATGCAGAGCACGACAAGCCTGTTAATCACAATAAAGAGGGTCCAAAAGGCCTTGAGCTGTTCGGAACGTCCGTGAGCATGGAAATAATTTACACGTCCAATTTCCGGGATTCGAGCAAGGATCCCAGTCGATAAGCCGCTCTGTGAATGTGATCCCATGAGCCTCTATTTCTTCCGACACGGTCACCGAGCATCGCACTCCCTTACCGTCAAAGACCTTCTGCTCCGCTCTCCCAGGAGACGTAACATTGCCCACGAGTAAGGAAGCACTAGCAACCAACTGAGATGAGATTGCTGATTAGCAATTTTCATTATGTCCGCACCGCCACTGCATGCCGTGCGAGATGATGTAGTATCCACCCCTCTATTTGAAGTTGGACGCATGGCTGCGTTAATCCACGGGAAACCTGTCTTTCCTCCTTTCTGGAAAAAGTTTGTCGCATGTAGCCATGATAAGTTTGATCTATCAAACACACCCATGTGGCCAGTCGCTCTCCGCCAACGGCATTCCGAGGGTCGTGGAACGATTTTTCGTCCTTTCTTTCCATATGTTGAGCGAGAAGTGACGGGTGTGAATATCTGTATAAGGAACATAAATGTACCTGCGGCCGCCAATCAATGAACCTCGGTTGAGGTCAGTAGCGTGAGTGAACGCCTCTAATAAAATAAATGTCATCAACGAACTAGGTTGTATCTGCAGATAGCGTTCCCGCGGATTTGACCGAGCGATAGTCCCTGAGTACACTCTGCAGCGTAATCCATCTCTCCGAATTAGAGCTGGACTCCGAGATTCCCAGGCGCTGGAATACCGAAAGGACGGGTTACTCAACACGAGGACTTAAATTTGCGACGAAATACGCATGGTCAGTAGTCGGAATACTTTTTCCCCTACCTTCGGCTTTCCACTGGGTTATACAGTCCCTGACACGCCAAAGGAACTCGCGTGGCCCAAGGCAACCGAATTTCATGTAAGGGGTTTAGTAATTTCCGGTGGTTCAAGCCCGCCATACATCTGAAATCCACTCCCTCGAGCGCACGCGTACCAAAAGGGTCGTGGCTGGAGGATCAAAAGCCGCAGGGCTCGTCTCTGGCCCTTCGAGAAAGTAACGACACGCTCCGCATCTTCATGGAACGCGGCTGGTCTTCTCAGTGCTTCTGATTCACCATCCCTGATGCTCGTTGCAGCAAGGGGTAAGCCAAGCTCCTCGAGGGTTGGAATTTCAAAGTCTCCTCGGGAACCAGCAAATGAGTCTGGATCGCTGGATCATGAGGTGTCTTTGGGGGTGTGATCGGTGAAGAAATCATAATACCGTAACAAATTGCCTCCGTTTCACGCTCGCCAGCGTTAAGATCGACATCGCGGTGGACAGGATGCTCTGTACGTGCGAACATCGGAGTATCTGGACTTGGAATATGTTTTGGAGCCGGGAGAGGACGGTCGGGAGCTGTGAGATTCTTGACAGCCTAAGGAAGAACGGGCATCAGACAGGTCCCATTCGTTTAAGATGGTGTAAACTACCGAGTGCCACGAGGAAACAGACAGCGTCGCTTTCCCGCCGTGTGCATCCACCACGGCCTGGGGGTCGTGCAACGTATTGCCTAGGACGTCCAACACCTGCACGCCCGCGGCAAGTGCACGCGATTTGACCTCCGCCTCTCGCGCTGCTGCGTATTCCACGCTATCCTTCTCAGACACGAGATGCGTAATTCGCCACGCTAAACACAGCGCTGGGATCACAGTTTAGAGAGGTCCGCGGACGACATGGAGCTTGGTCCTTGGATTGCATGCAGAGAGGGGCTGAGAAAGGTCGCGCTCGCCCTCCAAAAGGAAGTACATTCTGGACCGTAGTGCAAGTCTCGGACAAATAGAGCCCTTTCTAGGGTACCAGGGATGCACCTGTTCACACTGACTTTGTGAGCAATGACACATTCGGTATCTACAAAGTTTTTCTCGAAAGTCGGGTGAATGGGGAACGCACCGGATAAGACGCGTCTGGGTTCAGTTTGTGCGCCGCGTGGAGAGCGGGTGAGTCGTGTAGACGGAGATCTGTGCGAAACCGGTAGAGGACGCGAGGGGGAGGTTGGGACATGTTCTAAGACGTACACGATAAGACCAGCTGCACTCGCGCCCCCACCTGAAACTCGAATGTGTTCCAAGTCCTATGATGTCAACGGTGTCTTGCGTGTCACGTGCACTTCATCTCCCCGACAAGTCACATTCAGTGCAACGTGTGCATGCGATAGCGTACAAAGAGTAAAGCAAACTCCAGGGTGCGGGTCCATAAACTATATACGTGAGAGTCCAATCTAGAATGCACAACAAGGCAAATCAAGCCATTAAATGTGGTACAGAAACAACGACGACGTCCTCGAGTGTCGAAAGATGACTAGAATTTCATTCTACCAGAGAATGAGTGGGGAGGTGGGTGCACAGGGATGGTCCCTTTGAGCGTAGTCGACGTGAGTGTGGAGAAGCGCTGGAGGAACTGCTCATCGATGGGATCCCGTCTGGGGTAGGAGAGGTTTTGGAGATAATCGAGGGGCACCAGCTGTTCCGACAGGTGAGCGGGGTTTATTCTTGGGCTCGGGGTCGCCGGCGTGGATGACGATGAAGAAGGGGGCGAGGGGCAGATGGAGGTCGTGGGCCCAGCGAGGCTCTCTCGATAGCGTGCATGATCTCGCCCAGCGATCAAATTAGGTTCCGAGTACGTAGTTTGACGGACGGCGCTTGAGGAGCTGTAATGAGGGTGCTCGGCCGATGACGGCAGAGAGAAGGTATTTTTCCGTGTGCCCGGTGGTTCTGAGAGCTCCAATTGAGAAGTATTGGCCGAAGTGGGGAACTGAGTGTAGACGGGTGTGGAGGTTTGGGACGAGTAGAAAGAAGGGGGAACAGAGACAGGGTCGGAGGTTGAGATGACGCCTTCCATTGGTGCTTGGGTGATGCGTTTTGCGACGACAGATTTCGGGAGATCGTCCTCTCTGCGGGATTTGCCATCTCTGCGGGCGCTACGGAACCATCCGTCTGGGACGGGGATATCACCGATCCCTTGGATATTATCGACCGTGTTGAGTCGATCGAGTTTTTGTTGGCTAAAGTATGCCGCTGTCAAGGGGGATGATTGGTCGCGTCACTGCGGAGATTGCCATGAAACACGTACTAAGGTGCCACTTTCTGAATATGCCTCGGGGGCGATCATCGGGCAAAGAAACGCGCACACTATAAGTTTGCTTTATTAAGCGTTCAGATTCGCTTGTTGCGCGGGATCGAGGTGAGGGGTACATGCTGTATATGTGACGGGTTAATGTAAGAAGGTGATCGAATTAGGACGGGAGGAGAATGGGGGATGGAACAAGAGGGAAGCATGGGAGGGGAAGGCGAGAAAAAAGGGTTAATTGACTGACCTAATCATCTGCGCCCAGGGGGTAGAGGCGCTGGCAGGATCATCACTCACGTCGCACTCCTTCTGGTGGTAGAAAAGAAAGTCCTGGGAGGGATACATGAGAGGGAGAGGAGGGGCAGTAGGGAGACATAGCATACATCACGAACTCGACTCGGGCCCCAGCCCATGCCATCTGTCCTGTGGGGGGTGAGATGAAGGGTGGGGGGAGAGGGGGGGAGACGAACCATCGCTCCATGCCAAGGCCGGTTGCCTCTGAGTTGGCACTGCGTTCTTCCCAGACATAGACATTGCCGGGGACGATAGCGCGGCGCTCCTCTGCATCGAGGCGACGGGTTATGAGGGGGATGAGGTTGCGGGCGACGGCGTAGAAGACGTGGAGGGCGTCTCTGGTCGAGCGAATGCGGACGTTCTGGAGGGAGGGGTGCTGCATTGGTGGGGGATGGAGATGAGAAGGGAGGTCGTGACAGGGCAGCTATATATTGCTCGGAAGCATAAGGGAAGAAGTGAAGGCGGGGTCGAGAGGAGGCGACCAAAGTTGGCAATTATTTTAAGTTTGAGTTGAGTTAGCACATGTGGAATGGGTTGAGAAAAAAGCCAACGTTTAGATTTGTGGGCAAATGATCGGGGCGCAAACTTTTTTTCGACTACTCAAACAACGAGCGACGTCGCGACACGTATTTCCGCTCGTACGGCCGCCAATTGACTCTGCATAAATAATCCTACTCAACGTTGCACTCGTATGTCTGCATGCCCTCCTCCTCCTCCTCCTGGTGATCGGCGGTGCGAGAAAAGTCAAAGGCCAAAAGGTAATGGAAGCACCCTATTCCCCCCAAAACGTCGAGTCGCGTCCGTCACTCCATCAAACCTTGATGGATGCGAGGCACCCCTGTACATTACGCTACCTTCATGCATGGCCCCATTCAAATATCCATGCTCAAACTTTGGCACCAACGTTAATTTCTTAGGCGAATGCCCTGTCACCACCATGTGCAGTCATCTCTCCCGCTCAACACCGCATAGTTCCCTCTAAGCGGAAATCTACCTCTCCCCCTGGCCTTGCCAATTCAATTCGGTACAGCATCTCCAGCCCAGCTTGGTGACGTCTCCAATCTCGGCATCTATCTCCACTAGGCGCTAACTCTTCTCTCCTCTCCCGCCTTTCTCCTCCATACCTCCTTTGCTGGGGAGTGCAAGGGTTGGCGGCCATCTCCACCCGCTCTCTGCGGACTCACG
Source organism: Boletus vinaceobasis (assembly GCA_038092335.1). Classification (NCBI taxonomy): domain Eukaryota; kingdom Fungi; phylum Basidiomycota; class Agaricomycetes; order Boletales; family Boletaceae; genus Boletus; species Boletus vinaceobasis. The sequence goes on from JBBPQE010000045.1 coordinate 70,481, forward strand.
CTCTCCCCTCCCTAGCAATCGTAGCCTCGGTCAGTGAGAACACGCCCCAGGCGTGGAACCCAGACCGACATGCGGTCTCAACGCCACTAGCCGTTTATCGCGTGCGTGAACTGTTGTTCCAAGGCCACTCGACTTTCGACAAACAAAACCCCGCTACCTCTATTTCAGCTCCTCCATCCTTTCAAGGAGTTTTCCGAGAAAAACAATTCGCCGCCGGGAAAAAAAGAAAAAAAAAAAAAGACAGAAAGAAAAGTACCTCCGCAACTGGTCCAACTATACCCAAAACCAGATCTAATCTTGAACCACCTTGGCAAAGTGTGCCTCTGCCAGTGGGAACGGTTATTTTCATACTTCGGACTATCCCGCCTCACCTCACTGGTCGTTCATACGTGGATACCTGTAACCGGGCGCGATTACCCCTGCGGGCTTCCGCTTCCTGTGATGGACTGTCCTCCAAATGAGTTCGTACCGCCATTCCTCCGGCTGGTCTTCCCCCGCTGAACCTGTGGCCCTGAGATCTCCTTTCGTCAATTATGCGAGCGTCATTGAATCCAAACCACAACCTTGCAAGACGTGTGGTCACAACAATACCTCGAGGCAGTCCCTTCCCCCCCTTCGACATGTCCCAACTAGAACCGCGAAGGTTTCACCACCCGAGCCAATTCAATGTCCGAGACTCCGTGGCATACCAGCTTGTGGTGACCAATGACGCGGGCGCCGGATGGTGTTCCCCACCCTCTGCCGCATTCTGCCGTACCAGCAACTGCCAGCTCATACCGAATCACTCACTTAAACCACATTCGTCCACGACTACCTGGCATTACGGATTGCCCACTTCCGAGTCCACCGGTTTCCCACCACACCATGCTCACTCGGGCGCAATCATTTTGGAAAGGGTCAATGATCCCCCTCTCATTATTCAAGCACGTCACACGCCCAAACCACCATCGCCCACAAGTCGCGTTATGCACTCCCAGCAGGTATCAACTGCCAGCGGGTCAGCTGAAATTCAGGGTAGCCAACGGGGATTACTCGTCCTGTAAAACTTTTCATATGACTGTGGCAAACAACGCTCAGCTCGCCAATCCGCTCGGAGCCATGTATTTGGTACTTTTAGCCAGCAGTGGATGGAAACGTTGACGCGCACACGCAGGTCTGCTTTTGGGGTCGTGAATTTGTCCGAGGGTGGCCAGTCGAGGCTCCCCGCGTTTGAACCCAGGTGGTTCATCGCCTTGGGACTATCGCTGGCGCCGGGTCATAAACCCGGCGCCGTCTGATTATGATCTAGAAGCCAAACCCGAATCGGTGATGCATCCTGTGACAGCGTCTTTCGGACTTGGAGAACGTTTCTGCCTCAAGCTCACAGAGCATCATGCTTCTTGATGTCCCCGCCCATGCCTTGCACTCCCATACATCACTGCGGACCTAGCTCGATTTCGTCACCAGCCAATTCCCGATGAAGATCTCGTGCGCGCATTGTTAATGTCTGACATGGAATGACTAGGCGCATGCAGAGACATACAACATAGAACACCCTCGACGTGTTGTTCATAAGCCACAGCTCGAACTTTGGGAGTCAACCGCCTTGATGTGACAAAAAGCGGGGGACGCAAGAATCCCTATGCTTGCGCAACATTATCCTGTCGTAATGCAACGAGGGGGATGTATGTACAATATCAATGTAATGTGTCCTGTGCGATGTCTGGTGAAGGTGAGCCTGGTGAGTGATCCAGCTGGAAGTACTAAACGGCCGTACAGCTGGGTCCGAAGTATTGAGCCAGATCGTCGGTAAACAATTTAGGGACCAAGTCACATCATCTTACACGACCTGATGGTCTGGTGAAAAATGGGGTCAATATTATCAACTCTGACAGCGGGCGGATCTTACCTCGCAATGGAAGTACAATGGGCACCAAGTCTGGAATTTCGGCATAGTGCATCTGGTCACGGAACATGTACCGTACCCGTAATGATTTAGGAGTCTTTGGAACCGGGTCGTAGAATCCCTGCATGCCCGACTGCAAGCAAACAATAAGCATCATATATATATCCTAGTGCCATCTCCAAAAATCACCTTGGGTACTTTGTTTGACACGTATAGCTGGCTATTATGCACGAGCGCTTGAAGAGGTATCGTCACGTCTACATCAAGACCCGCGGTTTCATTGTCCAGAGACGTCGGTCCATAAGTGGCCTCCAAGATGACCAGTCCTAACGGGGGTGAGTAAGGCGAGGGATGTCGTAGTCTGCCGTGAATATTACCTCCTATCGCTCTTTCAGCATCCATATGTCTCCTCGCAGGCTCTCGCAAAAGGAGAATGGTATTCTCAGTCTCCCTCATTATCGCCGACTTCTCCTCTTTCAGTGCTCTTCGAGCAGCGTCAAAGTACCTGAATCCCCGTTCAGTAAGACCCCAAAATGTCAGAGAAGCGCCAACGTACTTGACACGCTGTGCACGACGGCGAGGTTTGAGTATGAACTGGTATCCAAGAGCCAATGCCGTGGAAGGTATTATGATAGCATACAAAGCCAGTGTGTCATTGTTCTCTGGCGAGAGAACGACCGGCAGCGTCCATTTCTGCCGTAGATACGATAACCTGACGGCACGTTGACTGGGGTGCACTGATGGAGAAATAGGTGGCTTACTCGAGTTTCACGAACACCCCCCAGGTACCTACCCCAGCGGCGGTAGAAAAGGCACTCCTCTTTCCATTCCACGTTGCCGAGATGGAATATGCCATGCCTGGTAAACCAATTTCCACGCCTGCCTTCAAGCGAAGAGCAAGCTCGTGAAGGAAAATGGAATAATCCACTGTGAAGCATGATTGGGCGCCCTGGAGAACCAGGCCAGACGACCACGATCTAACACCTGCACCGAAGCCAGTAATTGACCCAGGTCCATTGTCGAACATGGGTTCGGCGGGGTCTGGTGCCTGCGTGTGTTCTTCTGGTAACGTCAGGTCAAACGGCCTTGATGAGTGCACGTGCAGCTCTAGACGACCGGCAGGCGACCCTGACGAGAACGCCCAAGTCGCTGACGCCTGAGTTGGGGAATGGCGGAACAATCGGCGACCGAGAGATAAGGTTAAGAAAGGGGGTAAGGTTCGCCACAAAGACGGAATAAACCCAGTTCTCAGCACAACGGCATTGTCGGTGTCATTGTATGTCGTCGCTGCGGCGATGATGTGAGGTTTCAGGAATCCCGCTGTCAACTGCAACGGAAGCCGTTCACGGTTCCCTGAGTGATGAGCCAAAGGGTATCGCGAACGTGTGAAGCTTACCTCTAGCGCGAACCGCGGGGAAAACTGATGCTGTAGAGTTCCCGTTAAAGTACGGGTGATGCTCCGTGAGCCCGGCTGAGCATGACCACTGAGGGCGACAGTAGTTTTGGGTCCTACACGCTTCTAGAGGATGAGATGGAAGGAGTGTTTATCAGATCAAATAGATTGGGTTGGGTTAGAAGAGATCTGACCGTAACGTTCTGGCGGACTCCTAAACTGGTAAGGCCAATGCCACGTATGCGGTTGAGAATATTTCTAGAATTCGGTATGGAATCACCGCTGGTCGCGAATAGAGAGGATGCGTTGATTGTACAAACAACGGAGCCTCTGGGCTGAAGAAGCTGTTCAAGGATGTCATGGCGGCGATCAAATTCCCATTCACGAAGTGCCGCCTTGATCTGATTTTCCCTTCGCTGAGTATTTTGATTTGGGGTTTCAATATCGAGAGCCTACTTCTTCGTTATCTTTTGATCGTAGCTCCGTGGGCCACTTCCATTTCAGACCTTGTGGCCCTGCGTGTTGAGGGAGAGGGGAATTATAAGAAGACCTAGGGGGACGGCGGACGGTGGACAGGGCTTACCCAGACGATCATAAACTTGTCTGTGGTGTGAGGGCGAGCGAACATGAGCGGCGCTGGGGAGACAAAGGGGCCTGGTAACGCACCGGAGAAACGGATCTGACAGAACTGTTTTCCACGGCAGTTAGGGGACACGAGTGGAAGACGTCAAGATGAAGCGGCGCCAACGTGGAGCGTCGGTGAATCTCACCCTCATAAGCCTTTTGGATGTCGAGAAATTTGGAGGCAGCAGTGTCCTTGGTGCGTTCGTCGCGTTGTTTGTCGGGATGAAAAATGACGGACAAGGCTCTATAGCGTTCCCTTATCTCACTCTGGGAGGCGGTATTAGGCAAATTGAGCACCGCACTAGGTCAAAGGTCAGTTACAGAGACGACGAGGATGGTATGAGACTGACTAGAGGTAATCTGGTGTGTCTATAGAGGCCATGTCTTGCTATGCTCAGCTCATTGCAACACTCGCGTTCGACATCGTGGTCATGTGACGTTTGCATCATTTCCCACGCCTCTTAGTGCCACGTCGCGCGCGCTGTCTCCCTACCTTTGCTCTGACCACCATGACCTCCCGCATACATATTGCCCGTCCAGTCGCGGCCAGCTACAATGCTGACCCACACGGCTTCTCCAATGCCCAACCCCCCTCCGGTTACAGAGCCGCAAACCCAGACAACCCGCAAGAGAGGCTAAGGGTTTTTGCAAAACAGGTCGAGGACACCATCGAGGTCCACTCACAACCTTTCCGACCCCACCTCCCCGCAATCGGTCGCTTCCTAATCGTCGTCACATTCTACGAAGACGCTCTCAGAATCGTCACTCAGTGGAGCGACCAGCTCTGGTATTTGCAAACGTGTGTTTCTCGCTTCCATGCGCCACCGTTTCCTCAATTCCTTTCAACAGTCATAGACATTTTTACTGGGGTCTATCCCACCTTTTCTTACTTCTGAACGTCATCGTGCGTGTCTTTTCTTGGCTTTCTTGCTCCCTGTGACTCAACTATGACATATCTAGGTCATGCTGGCAGGGTCCTCATCCGTTATATTTAAGCGTTTCACGGAATACGCAGTCCTTGGCCTCTTCCTTGTTGTTATCTCGCAAGGTTTCGGTTATGGTCTCATCTTTGACTTGAACTTTTTCCTTCGAAACCTGAGTGTGATTGGTGGTCTCGTTATGGTGTTCAGTGAAACGCTCATTTCAAAAAAGAAAAACTTTGCCGGCTTACCTTCAATAAGCGAGACAGATCGCAAGAAATAGTCTGTAACGTTCTTAAGCTATCTTTGGTCCCTCTGATCTTTTGTCTCCTCCAGTTTCCTCCTTGCCGGGCGCGTCTTGCTTATATTCCTATTCTTGGGATTCATTCTTCAGGGCAAATGGAGCATAGGTCGTGTGTTCGTTTCTCTTTTCGGCCTTGCCGCATGCGTCATGGTTGCCGTCGGCTTCAAAGCCAAGTGGTCCGCCACCTTTTTGGTCATCGTGTTAAGTGTCTTCAATGTTTTCGCCAACAATTGGTGGAGTGTACACAGCGCACATCCTCAGCGTGACTTCCTAAAGTAAGTATCTAGTCGACTTCTAGTTCGTGTCACTCACGTGTACCCTCTAGATATGATTTCTTCCAGACGCTCTGTAGGTTTCTTGGGTCATATCGGACCTTACTTACTGTTATCCACAGCGATCGTCGGTGGCCTTATCCTTCTTGTGAACATCGGTCCAGGTAAAGCCCTCTTGAAATACCGTCTTCCCGCCATTGACTTTTTTCCAGGTGGTCTCTCTGTGGACGAGAAGAAGAAGACCTATTGAGGGGCTACCGGCAGTTCGTCAGTACTCCGTGCATACTGGGCGGTTCCGCGGACAGTGCGCTGCAGAGCGGAGGTAAAACAGCATCGGTCTCTACAGTTGACCCTGAATACATACGTCAAATATCCACATGATCTCGTCTGATGTAGGCAATCAGGCACACCTGATCCTTGGCGTGTGTAAGATTCATGAACGAGCGACGGTGAAAGTTGTACTCGTTACTAGTCACGTGGTAATTTTCTCGAGCCCGAGACGCGTAGTGGGCGACACCTTTTTGCCATGATGAACAACGTCAAGGTTTACACTGTGAACGGCGCCGTCGCAGGATCTTCTTCCTCAATACCCGACTGGCTCACGAGAACCAGGTCAGCGAAAGTAAAAGGAAAACGGGCTCTCCGAGAACATGTCGAGGGTCAGCTGGAACTCATCCAGGGATTCGAGTTTCCAGAGGCGAGCAACAAAATCAAAACCACACGGGACGGACACCATGCAATCGCAACGGGAACGTACAAACCCCAAATGCGAGTCTGGGATTTGGACGAGCTCACCCTCAAATTCGAGCGACACGGTGATGCTGAGAACGTCGACTTCGTTGTAAGTGAGTCCTCCCGACCCCTCTTTTCGTTGTCGAAACTCGTAGCATGGGCACGGCATGCTCAGTCACAGATGACAGATACTATCAGACGACTGGACAAAGACGATACACCTCCAAAACGACCGCACGATCGAGCTGCACACGCAAAGCGGCTTCCATCATCGGATGCGCATCCCTCGTTTCGGTCGTTCCATCGCATACCACTACCCATCCTGCGATGCGCTCATTTCTGCCTCCGGAACCGAAATATACCGTCTCAATCTTGAACAAGGACAGTTCATGAACCCGCTCATACTCAACGCTCAAGAGGACGATCCCATCCTCGGGGTCAACTGCATCGACATCAATCCTGTACACCAGCTATTGGCATTTGGGATCGATGGGCGTGCGAACGTGCAGTTTTGGGACCTTCGTTCGCGTTCCGTCGTTGGTGTTCTCGATCTACCCAAGGGTCGTATCGCTCGTAGTACGGGACGGGCTAGGGTGGTGCTTCCAGGCGTCGACGATGAATCGTCGTCGGAGTCTTTGGCAGTGACGGCTATTGCAGCGAGGTCTGATGGACTCTCATATGCAATCGGTACGTCCACGGGGCACACGCTCTTGTATGATATACGTTCACCGCGACCATTCGCGCTCAAGGACCAAGGGTATGGTTTACCATTGAAAAACGTTACTTGGCTCGAAGGTGGCAGCCGCATGGCAGGCGACGGGATGGTGCTCAGTGCGGATAAAAAAGTCATCAAAGTTTGGGACCGGAATACAGTATGGAGGCCACTCTTCGTACCGTGTCATCTGCTCACGCCTTTCCAGCCATCGTCGAATTTTGTATCCATCACTCCGCCCACCGACCTCAATGATATCCATCACATACCGGGGAGCGGTTTGCTCCTCACTGCCAACGAAGGCATCAAAATGGCATCGTATTATATCCCTCAGCTCGGTCCAGCACCTCGTTGGGCAAGCTTCCTTGAAAATATTACAGAGGAAATGGAGGACCAAAGTGTGCGAAACGTGTACGAAGACTACAAATTCATCGAGAGGAACGAGCTACGGACGTATGTTGTCTTCTCATGTGATTTTGTATGCCGCGTTCATCCTTTGCTCTCTAGTCTCGGGCTGGATCACCTCATTGGCACGCCCGCACTCAAACCATATATGCACGGCTATTTCGTGTCTCTCAAGCTTTATGACACTGCGCGTGTTATCGCCAATCCTTTTGCATATGCAGACTATCGCGAGAAACTTGTCAAGGAACGACTCGAGAAGTTGGCGGATACCCGTATACGCACGCGCAAGGATGGCGCTGCGCCGTCTGTCAAAGTTAACAAGGCCCTCGCAGAGAGGATCGAACGCAACGCAGAGCGGGAGCGGAGGAGAGGAGAGAAGAAAAGGGCGAGAAAGGCCAAGAGGGCCACGGAGGAGGACAGAGTGGATGTTGTAGACGAGGCCATGCCTGTGGACGAAGAGGTGGTGGCCGGTGAAGAGCAGCTCACGCTTCTCAAAGATCCTCGGTTCCAAGAACTCTTTGAAAACCCCGACTTTGTGGTGGACGAGACGAGTAGGGAGTACGCTCTCCTCAATCCCTCTTCCGTTGCGCTGAAGAATTCAAATTCATCTCGGGGGAGGACGGCTGTGGAGGATGAGGAAGACGAGAGTGATAAAATGTCATCCGACGGCTTGGGTGGTAGCGGTGATGAGAACAATGAGGATAGCGGCGACAGTGATGACAGCTCCGATGCCGGCGGTGGGTATAGAGGTTACGCTTTCATTTCCGGGTACTGATGCCATCCACTGCAGATCTGAATAAACATGATCCTCGATCCAGACCGGGAGAGAAAAACGCGCGCCTCCAGCAAGTCTACTCACGGACACGCGACGCCAATCGGCATTCGTCGAGTAAAGTCCATTTTGTACCTCTGGTGGCTCAAGCAACCGCGGCAGCTGACAAGACGAACGATAAGGACGCTTCGTTTGGACGACGTCTTACTTCTCGGCAATTGTCAAAAGGATCTGTCGGGTCGCCTTCGGGTGTGCAGTTTGGCGCGGATGGCGGGATGGAGATCAGTTTTATTCCCTCCGGAGCGGGTGATGATGACACAAAGACGTATGCGCGAAAGAAGGACGCCCGAAAGGGTGTGGAAGTATTTGGGGCGGGCATGGAGCGGGGTTTGGAGGAGCTGAAAAGCGAAGTGAGCGAAAGCGAGCGGAGTGGTCGAAAGCAACATAGAAAAGGGATGCGAAGTGGTAGTAGAAACGTTTTCAGACGACTGAGCTCGTAGCTGTGGCCAATTCCTTCTTTCAGTGTCTCTACGTGTGACGATGACGGCAGATCATTGTAAGTCGTTGACGGAAGCCCTTGACTCGACTTTTCTGAAAGACGCTGGTAACGTTGTAGCAACACAGTATGCCGCCGCCGCACGCGTCCCGCTCATAAAATCGCCTGCTGTGAGGGTACCTCCGTCAGTGCGTCACCCCCATTTCACCACCTCCTTCTCTCGGCCTCACCCACCTCTCTTCCAGGTCGAGCTCCCCCCAGACATCCACCCCCTCCCCGACAGCGTCACACCCTATGTGAGTTCCTCGCACATGCCCGATCCCACATTCCAACGCCAAACATCTCCTCCATGATTGGCAGTTCGCCTATCCGTTCGTGCTCGAGCCACACATCCTCACCCTCGAATCATCACGACGAAACGCGCTCGCTGCCTACGCCGCACGACGCGAGGGACTTCTCCGGTCCCGCGAGGACGACAAAGAACAACGACGACGGGAAGCGCTCAGACGGGTCGCCCCTGGATTCGACGGCAACGGAACCCCGCTTGAGCCCGTGCGTTCGAGTCACGCCGCGGGTGCCGCAGTCGCGTCCGGGAAACAACAGTCTGGGCTATCAATGACTGGCGGTCAAGTTTCGGAGAGCGGAAGAGGGAGCGTCGATGTCATGAACGAACTCGTGGACGAACTCGAGAGGATGGCCAGTGCTACTACTTCTCGCTAGGGGGATCAATTTTTTTCGTTATGGTGATTTGGTATCGCCGTGTATGTGTATACTGATGTGGCCAGTCGACTGGTCAGTGGTGAAAGGGCCGCTGGGGCATCCCCAATCTTATTCGATCATGACTACGAATGAGGTTTCCACACGATGGGGGCAGCCGCTCATCCAGTAACCGAGCGACAAGTTAATTGACGAGCGTGGTCGAGATCTGGGGCTGAACGGTATGACACAGCATGGATCTCATTCTACAGTGGTTCGTCAGGCAAGAGCAAGGTCGCCGTCTCAAACCTCTTATAATCGTACCCACCGAAATGCGTTATTGGGCCCCAGCTGCGGTGTCAGGAAGATGCAGTCTTTTCTTTACCATTGAAGATTCAAGAAAGCAACGCCGAAAATGGTCATTTAACCCAATCCTCATCATGTCCTCTTTGAAAGCAGTTTCATAACTCACCGAGGCCAGTCCAGGGATAAGCGACGACCCCTGTTGTCATCCGCGCTGTTTGGCTACGATTGAGCACAAGAAGATGAGAAAAAAAAATGCACCAGCTTGCAGAACGTATATCCAAGAACCCATATTGTCCTCGTCTTTCCAGTCTTGGGGACTCGAATAAATGTCAAGGGACATCAGGTGAAGGGGGAGGAGCAGTACAACAAGCACGTTTCTCTCATTCCTCCACCTGCATATACTTAGTGGCTATAACCGTTCATAGCTCAACTATCCTGAAAGCGACCTTTGGAATACCATTCGATTAACCCATCCCTTGGGATTGGAACTTGGGTGGTCAAGGTATGACCGTCTCGACTCTCGAAAACGTAATGACTTTTGCGCCTTGCCCATTGATGCTCTCTTTGGAGAACTTGGTATCATGATTTGAACCTCTGACATGCCATTCGATCCTCTCCCCCGGGCGTTGTATTGCTCATTCCAACATAAAGGAATGGTCGACCAGATGCCGCTACTTGTTGCGTGGCCATACCACACACGACCTGCCTGACAGTGACACCGCAACCAAACAACTGGCATCTCACGTTTGTGATCTTTCACAATGATATCCTTTTCGGGACATTGGCCCCCCTTCCCTGTGCTTGAGCGCGAACTGGCAACTATTCAGCCCACTATCTCTCTGCTGGGATGGCTCGAAAAATATACACTACACCAGCAATTATTCCCTTGTATCAAAGCACAATTTCGTCTTGGTAGAGCAAATGTATATCAACTGTTCGATGTAGCCCAAGGATCTTCTCCTGCTGACCCTCTCGATATGGGGGGCCATCCTGATCGCGGGGGGTTACTACCAAGATCAACGCCATGCGCATTGTGCGAGACCTGCGGAGGCCTTTGAGTCGACGAGTAGGTTCCCGACAGGGGGAAACCCGAGCTTGATCCAGCAGATGCGAACGTGGTCGAGGATAATGGGAACGACCCTTGGTTGCTCATCGAAAGGTGCCCGCCCGAGGCGCTAGGGGATGAAAGCGACACCCGCAAATTACGGGTCGGTTCAAAAGGGGGGGCTTTGCTGGATAACGTCGATGAACCCACGGAACTCGTTGAGCGAGATAGTGACGATGGCGTGGATTGGGAGAAGATCGTATTAGTGGAGTGTGACAACGCCGGGGTTGCAGAATGGATGAACCCTGAAGGCATTGACGAAGAAGGCGAGTGTAAGAGCCCTGGGGGACGAGCTAGGCCAGGAGGATGTGACGGTCCTGAAGCACTGAGGTCATTGCTTATTCGATGGGTGGGCTGTGACCGGGGCTGGTGGCGAGGAAGATGTGGAGGCGAAATTGGTGGTTGACCGGCTCTCTGTGCAAGTGGACGTCCAATCGTACCAGGATGTGACTGGCGCCGCCGCTGTCTTTCTGTCGTCGAAGGATCTCCGTATAAGCTATCCCATACGTCGTCGGTCTGGAGACTCCCCCGTTCTGCGACTTCGAGTTCCCGTTGGATCTCCGCGAGCTGGGCCTCGAGATCCGTAATCACAGAATTCTCTAGCCTCTCCTTTTTCATCGTCAATCGCTCAAGCCTCTGATTCAACGTCACACACTCTCCCTTCATGCTTTCTTTCCCTTTCCTCCCCTCCTCTTCTCGTTTCTCTCGTTCCGCTCTGACCATGTCAGCTTCACTTTTCACCGTCTTTAGAACATCTTCGACTTCCGACTGCTTTTCCCTCAGTCCTGGTAATTCTTGTTCGTCGGCTGCTGTCAGCTGCTCGACCTGTTCCCGGCTTTCATTTGCACGTCGTACGGCGTCGTCAAGGGCACGGACACGTTGGCGTGCTTTACCTTCCGCAATGCCGGCCTTTTCCGACGATCGTTTCAGCACGTCGATCTCAGTGCGCAAGCTGGTTGTAGTTTTATTCGCGTCGCGTCTCGAAGATTTGAGAGCGGCTTGTAGCGTAGCCTGCTCAGCGTGTAGAGCGTTAAGCTGATGCGAGAGCGTTCGTAGGCGTTCTTCCGGAGTGGGCATCTGGGAAGTCGATGGGACAGATGGAGAACATTCGTTGACATTGCTCGTCGATGTAGACAGCGTCTCTGACGCCGGGATAGCATGATGGTCGTCGCTTCGCTCATTATCCAGCGTTGTGCTCTCAGCGTCTACGTCGTACGCTGAGCTTACACCCATGCTGAACACACGTGGACACTCACCTTCGGTGGTGACCTGCTTTCGCATCGTCCCTCCGCTGACGAGCGCCAGGTCGATGTCATACTGTCTCCCAGGGTGCAATCCGTATATGACGATGATGGCTTCGTCAGCGTGATCATTCATGCGAAGAATGACGCGCTGCCAGTTTGAGCCGTTCACGTCTACGGAGAGCCCGTGAGACATCGCATCCGCGATGATTCCGCGTGAATCTAAGACAACGTCATTGTTCATGTCGTTCGAGGTGTCATCGGTGAGCTCTGGCTCCAGCTCATCGTCTGTGGTATGTCGAGCGTCGAGAGATGACGAAAGGATGAATGTAGCAGAAACGGATGTTATTTCCCGTACTGCAAGCGTAAGGTGAGGTGTCCATGGACGTATGGAATGCCACTCAGAGGGGCTAGATGTAGATGGATCCGGGGCAACGGTGGTTGACACATCACCCATGTCAAGCAATAGATTGTATTGCCAAAAGATGACTTTCGGACGTGAAGTGGCGTGTATTTTGAATGGGGGGAGACCCAACACAATGTGTCAAGTATCTATTCCGTGACCGGCGCGTTCTCTCGTGCTTGAGGGTAAGTGGGGATTCCGGTGGCCGACGTTGTGGCAACTCGTAAGCCAGGGTGGCAATCCGGCGTTGTTTGGATCTGAAGCCTTTGGTAAACACCTAAATAAGGAATGCAATATCAACGCCATTCGCCCATCTCGTTCCGCTGATAATCAGGCTAGTCGGGGAAACGACGCGTATTTCTCACTCTCTCCATCCCAAGCTGCCCTTGCCATCCTACGATTGAAAATTTCAGCATAGACTAGTGGCAGGACGCCGTCGCGTGGAAGATCTGCTTCGCCGAGAGTGCTCGTGAAATGTTAGGATTTATCTCTTCTATCCTTCCGGTCCCAAGTCTGGGTAGCACGCTGCGCCCATTCTGGTTGGTCCCTTTAGATTAGTCAGGTTTGGATTCCATTTTATCGTATGTG